>CAUYQU010051889.1:0-28804 GCA_963574635.1 Cheracebus regulus | reverse complement strand
CACACACACATATATATATATTTAGACGAAGTCTCACTCTGTCACTCAGGCTGGAGTGCTGTGGTATGACCTCAGTTCACTGCAACCTCCACTCCAAAGTTCAAGTGGTTTTTCTGGCTCAGCCTCCCAAGTAGCTGGGATTATAGATGCCTGCCACCACACCTGGCTAATTTTTGTATTTTTAGTAGATTCGGGGTTTCACCATGTTGGCCAGGATGGTCTCAATCTCTTGATCTTGTGGTCCGCCCACCTCGGACTCCCAAAGTGCTGGGATTACAGGTATGAGCCACTACACTCAGCTATTTTTTTTTGTTGTTGTTGTTTTTTGTATTTTCAAAGAGACAGGGTTTCACCATGTTGCCCAGTGTGGTCTTGAACTCCTGAACTCAGGCAATCTGCCCTCCTTGGCCTCCCAAAGTGATGCGATTACAGGTGTGAACCATCACAGCCAGCCAAGAATACGTAGAAATCTTGAACATCATTCTGTGTCATTTGAAAACCTTTAAGCGTTTCAGAATCTTTGCTTCCTTATTAAGTGTCCAAACATAATTGAGCATCTCTGTAATGAAGGGTGGCCTGACCAGGGCAACAGCTCTGAGCACAGTGACCCAGGTTTCGTTCCTGTGAACTTGCAGCAGTTTGGGCTGCACTTACATGAACCTCAAGACTTCCCCAAAGTGGTGTTTCTTTGGTTGTGGTTTAAAAATCAGTTTTGAATATTAGGTTATTTTCTTGTGATTTACATGATTTTTAAAAATGGGGCACAAGGCCAAAAATAAGAAAAAGAAGGTGGGCTTTGTATAACCTGTTTCCAGTGACTCAAGATTGCCCTGTCATTTGTATATGCTTCCACAGAGGGGACTCTTGGAGGACCCATGGCTCTGGCAGGTAAATAAAAGGCGTGAGTTAAGGGAAAATATTAATAGCCCAGTCAAATATTTTGCAACAACAATTTATGCAATGCGATCACTTGGAATTGATGCAGTTGGTTCATAGTCTGAGAGAACAATCATAGCACATTGGCCATCCTGATCATTCCAGCGCATCGGACTCCAATTGCTCACTGCTGGGGGTCAGGGAAGCCCATTTGATTGCTTTTTAGAGGTGAATACTCAGAGCTTTTCACAGAACGTTCATCAGGAAGAAATGAAGCGTTCAGGCAGCCTCGGCTAGAATCTTCAAATTCCAAACTTCTTGAAGTGTGACCTTAATGTCCCTGAGCCTCAACTTCCTTATCTGTAAAATGGGCATAAAAGCAGTACTATCTTGAGGATAATAATTACATTGATGTTAAAAAGTTAGTTCAGGCCGGGCACGGTGACTCACGCCTGTAATCCCAGCACTTTGGGAGTCTGAGAGGGGCGGATCACAAGGTCAGGAAATCAAGACCATCCTGGCCAACATGGTGAAACCTCGTCTGTACTAAAAATACAAAAATTAGCTGGGCATGGTGGCTTGTGCCTATAATCTTAGCTACTCTGGAGGCTGAGGCAGGAGAATCGCTTTAATCAGGGAGTTGGAGGTTGCAGTGAGCCGAGATCACGCCACTGCACTCCAACCTGGAGACAGAGTGAGACTTTGTCTCAAAAACAAAAAAGGGTTCAGAGCCTGGGGTGAGTAAGGCCTCAGTTAACACGTCTATTTGCTTCTGTTCCCATCATATCCTTCTAAGCTCTTGGTCTGTGACCTCAGCGCTGCTGTCCTCTGGCACATCTCTGGGTGACCTCAGAAGGGAAGGATGAATATCGCTAGGCCTGTAGTATGGCAGAGAAAGAAGACATTACACTGTGCCCTTGCAGAGAACCTGCTCCTTACCAGGGGCTTTTGCTCTATGACAGGGTTTCTATTCTATTCAAATTCTGGGACAGGTGATCCTTTGTTGAGGGGCCATCCTGGGCACTGTAGGATCTTTAACAGCTTCTCTGGCTTCTGCACATTATCTAGCAGTAACACATATCCTGTGTCCCCGAACGGGATGGACAAAAATGCCTTTGGACATTTGCCCAGTGTTTCTCTCAAGACAAAATCACCCCTGGGTGAGAACCTCTGGTTTACAGACACGGCCTGAATGGAAAAATGGTCAAATGTCAGTGCTCACCTTTGTCCTTTTTTTTTTCTTAACAGGGTCTCACTCTGTTGTCCAGGCTGGAGTGCAGTGGTGCAATCATAACTCACTGCAGCCTCGAACTCCTGGTCTCAAGCAATCTTCCCATCTCAGCCTCCTAAGTAGCTGGGACTATGTGCACCACCACGTGTGGCTAATTTTAAAGAATTTTTTGTAGAGATGGAATCTTGCTTGGCTGGCCTCTAACGCCTGATCTCAAGTGAGTCTTCTGCCTTGGCCTCCCAAAATGCTGAGATTACAGGTGTGAGCACTGTGTTCTGCCTCAAACTCTTCAAAAATATATACTTGGCCAAACTTTGAGATTCTTTTAGAGTGTTCAGAATTAGAGAAGAGATATGCATCTTCTTCACTGATGGGAGAACATAATTTTATTTTTATTTTTTTGAGACAGAGTCTCACTCTGTCTGCCCAGGCTAAAGTGCAGTGGTGCAATCATGACTCACTGCAACCTCTACCTCCTTGGTTCAAGTGATTCTCCTGTCTCAGCCTCCAGAGTAGCTGGGATTACAGGGGTGCATCACTACACTCAGCTAATTTTTGTATTTTTTAGTAGAGACAAAGTTTCACCATGACGGCCAGGCTGGTCTCAAACTCATGACCTCAAGTGATCTTCCCTTTTGGGCCTCCCAAAGTACTGGGATCACAGGCGTGAGCCACCAGGCCTGGCTATGTTTTTGAATATTGTACACGATTCTCATAAAGTATTGCTACCTTCACAATGCTGTAGGAGCTGGCTTTTTCTTGGGGGTAAGCCACAATCTCATCTACCATAGGTTCGCTACACTGGCTGCTTTCTGATTCTCAAACACAAGCCCTTGTCTGCATCAGGACCTTGGCATTTACTGTCCCTCTGTCTGGAATGTCACCTCTGCCGACTATCTGTCACTGCCTGGCCTCCTTGAATTTCTATACATACGTGATTTTTTCAGGAAGGACCTCCTCTACACCCTCCACCCCCCAGTTACTCTCTTTTTCGTGATCCGGTTTTGTTCTTCATAGCACTCACCCAAGCCCAATTTATTGTTATTTTTTTTTAGCTTGTATATTGCCCATCTGCCCCTAAAAACATAATCTTGTCAAACATGTTCATTTGTGTATCCGCAGTGCCCTAGCCCAGTGTCTTGCCTATAATAGGTACCAAATAAGTGGCCTCTGAATTTGCTGTTGACTCGGTGAATTTATAAATAGGTAATCAACATTTGGGTGCAGTCATCTTTAATTTGTAGGCAATTGAATTTTGTTCATTTCCAGTTGCTAAGAGTTGTCTTTATTTGGGACGACAGCACCAAAACATTTGCTGTCTGGTGCACCATGAATATGAAGCTGAGATGTCAGGTGATACCAGACAAAGAATACATCATGGCAGCTCTTTAAACATGTAAACATATTAAACACTCAGTGTCTCAGCCCCTGGCTTGTGGAGAATTCCACCTTTTAGCAGATGACGAGTTGGGTTTACAGTCAAAGTCCACTTAGCAAATGTTTGTTCTACAACGTGCTTTCCTTTTGTTTCCTGTAAGTATGGCTTCATGCCCTGCCAGGATCTGAGGTCATAGAAACAGGAGGAGACTATTAACATATCAATGGAGGGATCTCTTTGGAATCCAGAATTTGGAATGATATTTGCATCTTGAGCTCAGAAGCCGTACAGGCAAGCCTGCTTATTGATTGCCTTTAATTTCCCCTTAAAACAGTGTCTTTTTCTGAATAAAAGATTAATAGAGGAGGGCTCAGTTTGTTGCGTGATTTATGCTCAAGTCCTGCCTCCCTTGCATTCAGAAGCGCATTGCAAGCTTGTCCCCACCCCTGAGATGTTTGGATTCAGTTTCTCAAGAAAAATAGCTGCTGGTCACCAAAGCCTACAGCTTAATTGAATTTGTCTTTGTCCACTTAATCTTCATGCTTACAAAAAGTGGGGGTGGGAGGATTTATACAGAAGAGATGTACCTAAAATATACACACGATCATTAGGAGGGTGTGCTGAAGGAAGAGATAGAGAATGGAAATGGGGGTGCCACTTAGAATTTCTGTGCTGCTCTTCTCATTGCTTAAGGCATTGATAAATACACTAGTATCTCCCCAGTATAAACATGAGAATCTACAAAATAAATTGTATTGTACTCGCTCCGAGCTGTTCCATCATTTTTGTTTTGGCTATAAATCTGTTTCTTTCTTTGAGGGAAGAAAAAGACACAAAAGGAAAGTGAAGACTTTTGTTTTGCATAAAGTTTGGGACCTCTTTCTATAAATAATTGGCTGGCTATATATTGTGTCACCAATAATCATAACAGTAATAGCAGCAATCAATTATCAAGTACTTTTTTTTTAAGTCATTGTACTAAATGCTTTATAGTCTTTGTCTTATTTAATCTTGACTCCAACATTCTTTTTTTTGAGATGGAGTCTCGCTCTGTCCCCCAGGCTGGAGTGCGGTGGTGCGAAGTCAGCTCACTGCAACCTCCATCTCCCGAGTTCAAATGACTCTCCTGCCTCAGCTCCCCAAGTAGCTGGGACTATAGGTGCATGCCACCACGCCCAACTAATTTTTGTATTTTTAGTAGAGATGAGGTTTCACCATGTTGGCCAGGATGATCTCAATCTCTCTTTTTTTCTTTTTCCCCGAGACGTAGACTTGCCCAGTCGCCTAGGCTGGAGTGCAGTGGTGCGATCTCGGCTCACTACAACCTCCACCTCCTGAGTTCAAGCAATTCTCCTGCCTCAGTCTCCTGAGTAGCTGGGATTACAGGCACGCACCACCATGCCTGGCTAATTTTTGTATTTTTAGTAGAGACAGGGTTTCACCATGTTAGCCAGGATAATTTTGAACTCCCGATCTCGTGATCCACCCACCTTGGCCTCCCAAAGTGCTGCGATTACAGGCGTGAGCCACCGAGCCCAGGCCAAATTATATTCTTATCCTAAATCAACCCAATGATGCTGAAGTTTGGAAGCTGAGTGTGTGGCCAGTAGCCCTTTGAGTGTCTCCTAGTTTCCTTCTTTGATGGCAGATATAGCAATGGACTGAATGTTTTCCCCCCAAATTCATCTGTTGAAATCCTAACCCCTAATGTGTTGGTATCTGGAGGCGGGGATCTTTGGGAGGTGATGAGGTCGTGAATGTGGAGCCCTCATGTGTGGGATTAGTACCCTTATAAAGGCAATCCCAGGGAACTCTCCCTTTCTGCTTCGTGAAGATACAATGAGAAGTTGGCAGCCTGCAGCCTGGAAGCCGGCTGTGGCCAGAGCCTGACGGTAGTACCCAGAGGTCAGTGGAAGTCAGAGATCAGGATACCAGTTGCTGGCATTCTCGTCTCTGAATTCCAGCTTCTAGAGCCGGGAGAAATCAACGTCTCTTGCTATATGCTACCCAGTCTACGGTATTTTGGTATAGCAGCCCACAGGGACTAAGACAGACATATAGAATGATGTTTGGCCTAGTGATCAAAATTGTGCTAGGGTTAAGTTTCTAGAAGAAAGAATGAGATCAGCTTTTGAAAGAAAAAAGTGAAAGTGCTTGCTTTCTAGTTTGGAATAATGATTTCTAATTCCCTAGTTCTATGGCTCTTTGCACTTCGCCTACACCTTTCCAATTATTGCTTCATTTACTCAAACCAAAACCAAAACCAGAACAAGCCCCAAATCCTTCAAATCCCTTAAAAGATACCAGTGGAGCACTGGCTTTGTGCAGACTCTGTGACGGGCACCTGGAATGGGGCACCAAGACAGACAAAAGTCTTACAATCTAATCAAATGGAAGCACACGCCAAGCAATTTCACAAGCAATACTTTAATTACCACTTTTTTTCCACAAAACATTTTATTACTATAATTGATATTTTACTTACAATTTTTGGCAACATTAATCAAACAATAAATTTCATCCAAAAGAACGAGCCAGCAAAACAGACAAGGAAATTCACAAAGGGTAATAACAAAATAGTAATCTTCACATATTCAATACATTTGTAAACAAAACAAAGTTACATTGGCTTTAAGTATATAGAGGTATCAACAGAAAAACAGAGAAAGCTCCGGAAAGAATTCAACTCACCATGTTAATTTTCATCTGGTTACAGTTTAATTACCGTTTTTAACTTGCTGTGAAAAGAAACATAAGGCCTGGCGCAGTGGCTCACGCCTGTAATCCCAACACTTTGGGAGGCTGAGGCGGGTGGATCACAAGGTCAGGAGATGAAGACCATCCTGGCCAACATGGTGAAACCCCATCTCTACTAAAAATACAAAAATGAGCTGGGTGTGGTGGCGCATGCTAGTAATCCCAGCTACTTTGGAGGCTGAGGCAGGAGCAACACCTGAATCCGGGAGGTGGAGGTTGCAGTGAGCCGAGATTGAGCCACTGCACTCCAGCCTGGCACCAGGGCAAGACCCCGTCTCAAAAAAAAAACAACAAAAAACAAAATGAAAAAGAAACATACATGGGTGCAATAAGACTACGTCTGAGTTGTATCTTAACTTCTAAGCCACCCTGTCCACCTGTGATTCCTTTTCCATTTGCCTCACTGCAGTGTATTGGCTAAACATGTAGACAGATCTAACTACAGGGTTTCAGATCTGATTTTAGCCCTTCCTGGCTGTGTGACCTAGGCTAAGTTACTGAACCTATCTGAGCCCTATGTCCCTCAGCTGTTGAGTGAAAATAATAGAAGTACCGACTCCTAGGCTTATCATGAAAATCAAATGAGATGATCTGAGTGAAAGCACTTAGCCTTGGAATGGGGCACACAGCAGGTGCTCAATTAAGGCTAGTTGTTATTATTAGTCTCTGAAAGTGATCTCTACATTGTTCTCTCCCCCATGCCAAGAGGCACTGAATTAATTTACTCAAGATGCAACAAGGAGCTTGATTTGGAGACTGACTTACCACTGACCTACCACGATCAGAGCCTGGACACCGTTCAACAGCTGTGTATCTTGGGGCAAGTCAGGCAATCCCCTGGGAGACCCCATTGCCCTCATCTATAAAGGGAAGATAAATTCCTTTGACAATTAGAGTTAATAAGTAGAAAACACTTAGCTCAGGAAATGCCAGCTGCTGTTATTACTATTATTTTATTTTTTGTAATTGTATTGGAGCCTGTTTTTTTTTTTATTATACAGCTGCTGTTATTATTACATTATTATTATTTTAGGCTCTGTACAAAACATAATAATGCGTGACTATGCCTTTTAATCCCACAGTTTTAGTGGTGTTTATGCATCAATTTGAAAGCGGAATTTCAAAGTCCACTGAAAGTCTTTCTCTGAAGAGTGAATTGTCTTTATCCCCAATGTCTCTCCTGAAAGCTCTTATTTGGTGAGTAAATTTACAAGACGGGTGCTAGATAAGGGATTCATGTGCAGTTTGTCCTTAAAACACTTCTTTAATCTCCGCAGTTGCTGTGGAATTTGTGTCATTTTTGCTTGGGTGATCAGATTACATTTCATAAACAATATCCCCTATGTTTAAAAATCTTTAAACAGCCTCTTGGAAGTATCTTGATGTGGACTACAGTTAATGCCTTGTTTAATGTGGCTCTTCCGTGGTAGATGGGGCTGACAATCAACTGTTTATGCCCGCATCAGACTCCTAAGTAGATAACTATATTTTTCACTAGTTTTTTGGTTTTCTAATATCCTCATATAGGAGAATTTTGGTACAACGATGGTTCTTGTAACCTTCCAAAAACTGGGATTATTTTTATTGCTCTTTTTGCCCTTGTTAAATCTTGGTTTTCTTCATCCAGAACTTTCAAGACAGGGTCTCACTCTGTTGCCCAGGTTAGAGTGCAGTGGTGCAATCTTGGCTCACTGCAGCCTCAACCTCCCAGGCCCAAGCCATCCTCCTATCTCAGACTCCTGAGTAGTTGGGACTACAGCTGTGTGACACCACACCAGGATAATTTTTTTTTTTTTTTTTGTATATACATATCTATATATTTTTGAGACACAGTCTCTGTCACCCAGGCTGGAGTGCAGTGGTGCAATCTTGGCTTGATACAACTTTCACCTCCCAGGTTTAAGTAATTCTCCCGCCTCTGCCTCCCAAGTAGCTGGGATTACAGGTGTGCACCACCACGCCCAGCTAATTTTTGTATTTTTAGTAGAGACAAGGTTTTACCATGTTGGCCAGGCTGGTCTCAAACTCCTCACCTCAAGTCATCCACCCGCCTTGGCCTCCCAAAGTGATGAGATAACAGGTGTTAGCCACTGTGCCTGGCTGTAATTTTTTTTTTTTTGTAGAGATGAGGTTTCACCATTTTGGCCAGGCTGGTCTCAAACTCCTGAACTCAAGTGGTCTGCCTGCCTTGGCCTCCCAAAGTTCTGGGTTTACAGGTGTGAGCCACCATGCCCAGCCAGAACTTTCAAACATCAAAATTGCCAGCTCACACTGACCCTTCACCATCTTCATCACCCTGGTGTGAATGGGGAGAACTGGATATTTTAAAATATTTAACTGGAAAGTAAATATCCATGGCAAAACCCCATCTCTACTAAAAATACAAAAATTAACTGAGTGTGATGGTGCACACGTATCTGGTTCTATTCACTGCAACTTGGCCTGGCCTCAGGGTTTTTTGCCTTCGCTTTTCCCTGGGCCTCTACAGTTCTGCCCCCAGAGCTTTGCCTGGCTCTTCTTTTTTTTTTTTTTTTTTTTTTGAGATGGAGTTTTGCTCTTGTTGTCCAGGCTGGAGTGCAATGGGCAATCTCGGCTCACCGAAACCTCTACCTCCCACATTCAAGTAATTCTCATCCCTCAGCCTCCCAAGTAGCTGGGATTACAGGCATGCACCACCACACCCAGTTAAATTTGTATTTTTAGTAGAGATGGGGTTTCTCCGTGTTGGTCAGGCTGGTCTCAAACTCCCAACTTCAGGTGATCCGCCCGCCTCAGCCTCTCAAAGTGCTGGGATTACAAGCATAAGCCACCATGCCTGGCCCTTGCCTGGCTCTTTTCTAACTGTTCCTGCTCATCAAAAATGTCACCTCCTTCATCTTGTTCAGCAAAAATGTCACCTGCTTCAGGAGGCTTCGCTGACGTCCCCTGTCCCGCTTCAGTGGCTTTGTAGCACTGAGCAGTATCTGGAATTGTCTTTTCTATGTGTTAATTCTAACGTGTTCTCCCTCTCCCCTTCTAGAACAGGGTAGAATAGGAGCTCTCAGTCTTAACACTATTGACAGTCAGGCCCAGGTAACCTTTCATCACAGGGGCAGTCCTGTGTCTGATGGGGTCTGTAGTGCACGTCTCTGGCACTACAGGCCCACACCACCACGCCTGGGTAATTTTTTGTATTTTTAGTAGAGACAGGATTTCACCATGTTGGCCAGGCTGGTCTTGAACTCCTGAGCTCAAGTGATCCACCCACCTCAGCCTCCCAAAGTGCTGGGATTACAGGCATGAGCCACCCTGCCCAGCTAAAATATCTTATTTTATGACTGCACCCAAATCTATTTAACGAGTTTTCTGTGGATGGATATTCGGGTTGTTTCTTGATTATTATAAAGGCTGACAGGAATAACTTCAGTGTACATTATTTTCCCAGGCCTATCAGAAAGAAAAATCCTCATATTATATGAAAGTACTGGGTCAAGAGGATGATACTGTGGAGAGATGTTGTGATGATTTCTTTGAGTAGGAAAGTCCAGTTTTCTAAGCATGGTATCAGTGTGGTGGAGGAAGATGAAAAATACCTGGAGATAGAATAATTGAATGGAAAGAAGGTGAAATGTAAAAGTGGGCTGAAGTCTCATGAACCTGGGAGAGAGGAAGACAGGGAGAGTCAGAGATGTGAAGGTGAAGGGTGAGGGGGTGGTGGGCGGCTGGGCAGCAAGGACCACATAGATCTAATGAGAAAGCCCATGCTGAAGATGAGTAAGGAGCTTTAAGAACTTCCTCCATTTCCTCCAGACCTTGGTCAATTTCTGCTACATTCAATTCCACTGGGAGAAAATGTTCAAGTCTTTGCAAGATTGGAGACACTGAAGACACTGGTGATATGCATACTGACGCTAATGACTATCACTGATAGGGTCTAGTGATATTCCCAACTTACAGATGAGGAAGGCGAGGTTCAGAGAAGTTAGGCTAACTCCATGGCTGCCTGTCTACTAAAACCATAGAGCAGGGACTTGCACTGATATCTGTCTGATTTTTTCTTTTTTTTGAGATGGAGTTGCACTCTTGTCACCCAGTCTGGAGTGCAATGGCACGATCTTGGCTCACTGCAGCCTCCACCTCCTGGGTTCAAGTGATTCTTTTGCCTCAGCCTCCCAAGTGGCTGGAATTACAGCTGCCTGCCACCATGCCTGGCTAATTGTTGTAATTTTAATAGAGATGGGGTTTCACCATGTTGGCCAGGCTGGTCTTGAACTCCTGACCTCAGGTGATCCACCCGCCTAAGCCTCCTAAAGTGCTGGGATTATAGGCGTGAGCCACCGCGCCCGGCAATATCTGTCTGATTTTAGCTCTTGTTTTTTTTTTTTTTAACCACTCTGCCATAGCACTTCTGTGAAAGTTATTAGGCAACAAATTAACAAATCTTATTTTAGTATTAAAAATACAAAAAAATCATGCTAAAAGACACCCAGGGCTTCTGTTATTATGACCTATGTTTCCTTCTTGTGCCTTTAAAAACATTCAATTGTTGCTGTTTATATTGTCTCTATTTAAAAATTTTAAACCATCCCCACACAGCTTGCCTGAAAACTGTTAACACTGAAACATATAGGTTAAATTCATACAAGCCGGCCTTATGATAGTCTTCTCTGCAAAATGCACAGTGAATTGCAAATGTTTGCATTTCCCATTAGCAAGTAAATTAGCGTCTCTAGAAACAGTAGTCTTCTCTAGACCAGCATTAAATGTCTGTTTTGTTCTTCTCTTTTTTTTTTTTTGAGACGGAGTACTGCTCTGTTGCCCAGGCTGAAATGCAATGGCGTGATTTCGGCTCACTGCAACCTCTGACTCCCGGATTCAAGCGATTCTCTTGCCTCAGCCTCCCGAGTAGCTGGAATTACCGGCAACCGCCACCACGCCTGGCTAATTTTTTTGTATTTTTAGTAGAGATGGTGTTTCGCCATATTGGCCAGGCTGGTCTTGAGCTCCTGACCTCAGGTGATCCTCCCGCCTCTGCCTCCCAAAGTGCTGGGATTACAGGTGTGAGCCACTGTGCCTAGCCAGTTTTGTTCTTTTCAAGTTGCTCGAGTTTGTAATAGGGTTCTGGTCCTGATATCTTTCACTTACTCTTCACAATTGTGTGTGACTTCTTCCCCAGTTACAGGGTTGGTTACAACCTCCTCCATCAAACCTGAATTAATCTTTACTCTCTGCTTCCTGGACCATATCCTTGAATGCTTCCATCCTAACATCCTGCGGGACACCTCCATACTGCCTTTTTTATCCTGGCAGATCACAAACTGATACTTCTAGCACTTTGGAAACAAATTCTTCTACAGGACACAGATGTGTGGCTGCTAGGAAGCTCTTGGTGCCTGAAAACATCTGTCAGGATTCAGAGCACAGGTGTGTGTGTGCATGAGTGTGTGTGCATGTGTGTGTGCGTGCATGTGTGTGTGTGTGTGCATAAGTGTATGTTGGATTGTAATAAATGTATTAATTTACTTTTGGGAATTTCTGGAAAAGGTAGCAAAACAGCCTCACAGAGAATCACTACTGTTCAGGGAAGTATTAAATAGGAAATGAGTGGGCTGGGCACAGAGGCTCACACCTGTAATTCCAGCACTTAGGGAGGCCAAGGTGGGTGGATCAACTGAGGTCGGGAGTTCAAGACTAGCCTGGCTAACATGGTAAAACCCCTTTTCTACCAAAAATACAAAAATTAGCCAGGCATGGTGTTGTACACCTGTAATCCCAGCTACTCGGGAGGCTAAGGCACGAGAATCACCTGAACTTGGGAGGTGGAGGCTGCAGTGAGCGAAATTGTGCCACTGCACTCCAGCCTAGGAGACTCTGGATGAAAAAAAAAAAAAGGAATGAGTGAATCTTTTTGTATTTTGAAAGGTGTCATCTTGCTGCTCTGATTCGATTTCTACTTAGCCTCCCAGTTCTTCAGTGAGATCCATTAACCTGTGACGGTAGGAGGCAGACTGGTGTAGGGCAGAGGTCAGCCCACAGGTCAATCCGGGTTGCTGCCTGATTTTGTAACTTAGAGACCATGTTTGAGCTGCATATTTCAGTAGGATTTTGCCATGCAGAAGAGGAAGCAAGAACATTCTAAGATGGCCTAGCAAACTACAGTCTGGGGCCAAACCTGCCACATTGCCTGTTTTGCCTGTTTTTGTAAATAAGATTTTTTATTTCAACACAGATACACTCATTTATGTATTGTCTACGGATGCTTTTGCTCTATAATGGCAGAGACTAGATGGGCTCCGATGACTGAAATATTTACTCTCTGGGATTTTACAGAAAAAAAAATTCCACCTCTGGTGTAAGGCTTAAACATTTAGGCTATGAATCAACAGCCTGTGTTCAAATTCCAGCTCCACCAATTGACTTCTGTGTAACCTTGGTTACCCACTTATCAAATGGAAATATGAATTCCTTTGGGTTGATGTGAGGAGTAAATTCAGTAATCCTGGTAAGTGCTTACTCATGATTCATCTAAATTAAAGATTTTCAGAGGTTTCCCATACTCCTGATGTCCTAGGTTATAATTACACTAGATGTTTTCTGTCCTTATAAAAATTAAACATCTAAAATATTTGAGGAATTTGGGCAGCCACCTTTCCTGTTCCAGGAATGAAAGGTTCATAAAATACTGGCAGTACATTTTCAGTATATTTGATGTTGATTAATAGAGTCATGGAAACTTAGAAAGTCTCCAGGGGTATGCCCTGGGACCCTGTGTTTGATCTATCCTGGATATCATTTTGACTCAGGACTAAAGAATTAAGGTTTTCAGATGAAATTTCTAGGAGATAAAATATTGGTATTATAGGATCAAGATTCACAATGGTCTCCATAGCTTCGAATGAAGCATTGTAAGAAACAAGAGAGCATTTACCAGGGATTGATGTGGATTCTGGCATCAATTACTCACGTCTGGGAATGGGGAGACTTGGCCAGACGGCAGTTCCTGGGAAGTAGTTCTGGGGCTTCTGGTTGGCCACAAGTTCGATTGGAGCCAGACACATACAGCTGCCAACAAGCAAAGGATCTTAGACTGCATTCATGGAGCCGGGATATGCCTTGTGGGCTCCAAGGACAATAAAGCAAGAAAACAATTTGAATGAGCTAGGCAACCCATGTTTGCAGAATGGAGGTTATGGAGACAAAGTGCAATTTTTAATGAGGATCCTGCTAAAGGTTCATAGGCTGAGGGGGAGGTGGGGGAAGAGGCAAGATGATGAGTCATCTGGAAATTATGTCATAATGAGGAATGGTTGAAGGATTCAGGGGTGTTTCCCAGGAAAAGAGATGACCACAGGGAAGAAAGCTTTGGGGAACCTCTGAAGGTCTTCTGTACGGGAGAAGGTATCTTATTATCTCTATCGTTTTGGCAAAATTTAGAGAGAATAAATGTGGGGTACTTATCTCTTGGGATATCAGCTCAGTTCATGATGGTTCTTCTACCCCTCCCCGGAGTCCACTGTCTGGGCTCAGGGGAGTCCCTGGAAGCCATATTTGTTCTTCATAACCCTGTTGAAGCTGGTCCAGCAAGAGATGAATACCTGCTGGAAACGAGAACAGGAGCGTTCTCTCCCCCAGGGAACACGAAAGTCGCCTTGAGGACTGTCAGTCTGCCTCTTTGTATAGTTGGATCTGTAATGTATAAATCTGAGCACAAAGGTAGACATTTTCCACCGTCACAGGGTACCGGCAGAGAAAGTCAACCTACAGTGAAAAGAACGGGGCCAAGATGCGGAGAAGCAGGAATGAAAAAGAGGCCAGTGCAGGCACCATGGCTCACACCTGTAATCCCAGCACTGGGAGGCTGAGGTGGATGGATCACCTGAGGTCAGGAGAAAAAAAAAGAAAGAAAGAAAAACAGAAGGTCTTGCTGGTTGGATTTTTTTTTTCCTTTTTTTTGAGACGGAGTTTTGCTCTTGTCTCCCAGGCTGGAGTGCAAAGGCACCATGTCGGCTCACTGCAACCTCAGCCTCCCAGCCTCCCAGGTTCAAGTGATTCTCTTGCCTCAGTCTCCTAAGTAGCTGGGATTACAGGCAGGTGCCTCCAGTCCTGGGTAATTTTGTATTTTTGGCAGAGATGGGGTTTCTCCATGTTGGTCAGGCTGGTCTTGAACTCCTGACCTCAGGTGATCTGCCCTCCACGGCCTCCCAAAGTGCTGGGATTACAGGCATGAGCCACCACACCCTGCCTGGATTATTTTATTTATTTACTTATTTTTTTCTGTAAATATAGGAACTTGCTATGTTGCTAAGGCTGCTCTTGAATCCCCGACTTCCTGCCTCAGCCTCCCAAAATGCTGGGATTACAGGCATTCGGCCACCATGCCCAGCCTGGGCAGCTTCCTTTTAGCTTCCCATCTCCTGGTTTCAGTTCTTCCTAAGGCCTAATCACCTTCCTGGACTGGGCTTCAAGAAATTATCTTTTCATCCTTGGTATAAATTCTCCCTTTTCACTTCTGCTGGTTCAACAAGGTTTCTTCATATACAACGGAAAGTGTCATGGCTATTTCAGAGAACAGCAGAAAGTAGCTCAGTACACGGAAGATATGATGGTGAATCTGCTCAGCCACGGAGAGTTACTTCAAGAAGCAAGGCTGCCGGGTGCGGTGGCTCACGCCTGTAATCCTAGCACTTTGGGAGGCTGAGGCAGGTGGGTCACCTGAGGTCAGGAGTTCAAGACCAGCCTGACCAATATGGTGAAACCCCATCTTAAAGAAAGAAAGAAAGAAAAAAAGAAAGAAAGAAAGAAAGAAAGAAGGAAAGAAGCAAGGCTATTTCTGTCCCCGGGAGCACACAAGTAGAAGCCGAATAAGCCTAGATAACTGGGAGGTGTAATGAAAGAGCTTGGGCTTGAACTTCAGAAACACTTGGGATTAATTTTAAGCTCTGCCACTTTCTAGCTGGGACCTTGGGCAATGGTCTTAACTTTTACTGAGCCTATTTCTTTTTTGTTTTGTTTTGTTTTTTTGAGACAGTCTCGCTCTGTCGCCCAGGCTAGAGTGCAGTGGCGTGATCTCAGCCCACTGCAACCTCTGCCTCCCAGGTTCAAGCGATTCTCCTATCTCAGCCTGCTGAGTAGCTGGAATTACAGGCGCCCACCACTAGCCTGGCTAATTTTTGTATTTTTGGTAGAGATGGGGTTTCACCGTGTTGGCCAGGCTGGTCTTGAACTCCTGACCTCAGGTGATCCGCCCACCTCAACCTTCCAAAGTGCTGGGATTACAGGTGTGAGCCACCTCGCCCCACCTACTGAGCCTATTTCTTGGGCAAAATGGGGAGAATACAGCATACCTCATAGAATGGTTGTGAGGATGAAATAAGCTACTCTGTTAGTTTCCTATTGCTACTGTAAGAGATGGCCACAAACTTAATGGCTTAAAACAAGCAGAGGCTGGGTATGGTGGCTCACACCTGTAATTCCAACACTTTGGAAGGCTGAAGTGGGCGGATTGCTTGAGCCCAGGAGTTCAAGACCAGCCTGGTCAACATGGTGATAACCCATCTCTACAAAAAATTAGCCAGGTGTGGTGGTGCACACCTGTGGTCCCATCTACTTGGGAGCCTGAGGTAGAAGGATCTCTTGAGCCTGGGAAGCGGAGGTTGCAATAAGCTGAGACTGGCACTACTGCATTCCAGCCTGGGTGACAGAGTGAGACTTTGTCTCAAGCAAAACAAAATGAAACAAAACAAAAATTGAAGCCAGGTGCGGTGGCTCACTCCTGTAATTCCAGCACTTTGGGAGGCTGAGACAGAGGGATCTAAGACCAGCCTGGGCAATACAGCCAAACTCCATCTCTACAAAAACTAAAATGAAAATAATTAGCCAGGGATGGTGGTGCGCACCTGTATACCAGCTACTACAGAGGCTGAGGTGGGAGGATCACTTAAGCCTAAGAGTTGAAGGCTGCAGTGAGCTATGATCGCATCACTGCACTCCAGCCTGTGTGACAGTGCACAGTGAGACTTCCGCTCAAAAAAAAAAAAGAATTTAATTCTTAATTAGGAGGTTGTAAATTAATTAATTATTTTGAGTTGGAGTCTCACTCTGTTCTTAATTAGGAGGTTATTATTTATTTATTTATTTATTTGAGACTGAGTCTCACTCTGCTGTCCAGGCTGGAGTGCAGTGGCGGAATCTCGGCTCACTGCAACCTCCACCTCTCTGGTTCAAGTGATTCTTGTGCCTCAGCCTCCAAAGTAATCCCACGCCTGGGATTACAGGCGTGCACCACCACCTCTGGCTAATTTTTGTATTTTTAGTAGAGACGGGGCTTTACCTTGTTGGCCAGGCTGGTCTTGAAGACTTAACCTCAGTTGTTCATCCCCCTTGGCCTCCCAAAGTGCTGAGATTACAGGCTTGAGCCACCGCGCCCGGCCATTATTTTCAATAGGATTCTTTTCGATGAGTGGTAAGATTTCCATGAGAGGTCTTAAAGAACAAAGGTTCAGTTGATCTTGGTTTCCAAACTTCACTTCATCATTTAACTGTGTGATGGTGGGTGAGGTTAATGTACCTCTCTGAAGCTGTATCCTCACCTGTGAAGTGTGTGCAGTTTTCTGGTATGGTTTCCATGACAATAGGATTGTAGGCGGAAGCACTTTCTACAGCACCACACAAGTATTACTTACAATTCATAGATAACTCACCAAAACATTAACCAGCAGGTTAACAGCACAGAGACGGTGACCCTGTTGTGGACAAAAAGTTGACATTAGATGCAAAGTTTCCAGCTAAAACTAGGCACCTCTCAGGTCTCTAGGCTGGAGCAAAGTCACCACAGCACAACTTCAAATGTCCTGGAACAAAGACAGACATTGGCTGGCGGGGAAGCAGCTGTTGCTGTGCCTCGGGGTGACAGGCATCATTTTCTTGAGTTGCTAGCTTATGATCAAGGTCTGCTTTCTAGAGTGGAGGCCTAGATGTGCAAGTCACAGCAAATATGGGGCTTGGGGGATCCAGGTGTTAGCTGTGGTTGGATCACCCATCATCGATGGCCTTAGGACTTTTTTTTTTTGAGATGGAGCCTCACTCTGTCACCCAGGCTGGAGCCTAGTGGCATGATCTCAGCTCACTGCAACCTCCGCATCCCAGGTTCAAGAAATCCTCCGGCCTCAGCCTCCCGAGTGGCTAGAGGCACTGAGACAAGCCAACATAGAGTTTGTACCGCAGTGTGACAAAGGCTATGAATGAGGTAGCATAAAGGATATTTCCTGTAGCTTTTAGTTTTCATGGAGGCCCAGGATGTGTCTAATCTGTTACTTTCTTCTTTCTCCCTTCCTCCCTTCCTCCCTTCCTCCCTTCCTCCCTTTCTCCCTCTCTCTCTCTCTCTCTTTCTCAGGATCTCGCTTTGTTGCCCAGGCTGGAGTGCAGTGGTATGATCTCAGCTCACTGCAACCTCAACCTCCTGGACTGAAGCAATCCTCCCATCTTAGCCTCTCAAGTAGCTGGGACTACAGGCACGCCACCATGCCCAGCTAATTTTGTTTATTTTTTGTAGAGGCCAGGTCCCACTATATTGCCCAGGCTGGTCTTGAACTCCTGGACTCAAGCAGTCCTCCCGCCTCAGTCTCCCAAAGTGCCCGGATTATAGGCATAAGCCACTGCACCCAGCCTTAATTTGTCAAGAAAAGCCTGGAAACTAGATTTTTATATCAGGGCTTCTCATTTTGAAATATTGATAAAAAAATTAAATATCATTTCACTTGGCATAATGTCCTCAAGATTCATCCATGTTGTAGCATTTTGTTTTATTTTTTGAGACTGAGTCTCACTCTGTCACCCAGGCTGGAGAGCAGTGGCGTGGTCTGCAACATCTGCCTCCCAGGTTCCGGCCATTCTCCTGCCTCAGCCTCCTGAGGAGCTGGGATTGCAGCTGCACGCCACCACACCCAGCTAATTTTCGTATACATAGTAGAGATGGGGTTTCACCAGGTTGGCCAGGCTGTTCTCGAACTCCTGACTGAAAGTGATCTGCCTGCCTCGGCCTCCCAAAGCATTGGGATAACAGGTGTGAGCCACTGCAGCCAGTCACGATGTAGCATTGTAATGCTGAATAATGTTTCATTATATATATGTACTGCTTTTTGGTTTATTCATTCATCTAAGGATGGATATTTGGTTTGTTTTGACCATTTGATTATTTTGTCTGAAAACAAAAAACAAAACGAAACAGACCCCAAAACCAAACAATAGACCAACAAACAAAACCAAGATCTGAGTTTGTGCCACACCCCCAGTGCTTTTTCTCATTCATTCAGGCTTCTAAAAAACAGGAATGCTATTATGACCACTTCACAGCGGGATAGTTGGTGTCATAGGGCTTCTATGTCGTGTCAGAGCTGGAATTTGAACCCAGGCCATCCCAGTGTCCAGGTTTACCTGTAGGCACGGCAGCCTCGCGCAGATGTCACACCGCACTCAGTGTTTGTGAAATGTATCTCAACTTTTGTTGTCATGAAAAATTTCTCACAAGTACTTTTCTGCAATATATAGTACTTTTCTCACATATATATATATATATATATGTATATATATATATATATATATATGATGGAGTTTTACTCTGTCGCCATGCTGGAGTGCAGTGGCGTGATCTCGGCTCACTGCAACCTCCACCCCCCGGGTTCAAGAGATTCTCCTGCCTCAGCCTCTCAAGTAGCTGTGACTACAGGATCATGCCACCACACCCAGCTAATTTTTATATTTTTAGTAGTGACATGTTTTGACATGTTGGCCAGGATGTCTTGATCCCTTGACCTCGTGATTTGCCCACCTTGGCCTCCCATAGTGCTGGGATTACAGGTGTAAGCCACAGCACCCAGCCGTAAAATAATTTTTTTTAAAACTAAAACAGTCATTTTTAATGGAAACCAGAGGTATGGTTACAATTACGTAGTCCGACACACAAAAAAATCCCTGGTTGATCAGGAGTTGGAAGGTTACAAAATAATGACGGTAATACAGGGTAGAGGAAGAAAAGCTGTTCTAGAACGTGGGGAGCCAGGCTAATACGGCCTCTCCCTGCAATCCTGTCTGTGCTCACCCTTGGAGTCCATCTTGCCAGGGCTAAAGCTGCCTCTGTCCCCACCCCCTGGCCCCTTCGAAAGGCTTCACGGTCCCCGCCACGGCCCCAGTAGCTGCCTCGATCATAGCCTCCTCTGCCACCACGACGATCATCTCCATAGTTACCCCCCATATGAGAGCCTCCCAGGCCCCCTCCTGGGTCATCTGGTTTACAGGCCTTACGCTGGTTGCATTCATTCCTCCAAGAGAAGTTCATGCTCTCACAGGTGGGATTAGGACACTTCCAGTCACCAGCTCACTGCTGTCCTTCACTGCCACCACCTCCACTGGGAAATTCTCCCTGGCCACCTCCATCACTGCCACCACCTCCACAGCCTCCAGGCTACCCAGCCATTGCCACCACCCCAATTAAAGTCTGCCTGGCAGTCTCTATTGATGTCTCCATGATTTCATGTTTATACTATTATATCAACGAGGCAGTTAGCGTTGTCTATATATATTTGAATGCATTCTCATTTTTTTTTAAGGATAAATTCCCAGAAGTGGAATTGCCCAATGAAACAAAATAAGACTCCAAATCATTCAATATACACTGCCAAGCTGGCTCTGAGAAAATTGTGCTAATTTACATTTCTAACAACAGTATATAGCGTGCTTTCTTCTGTATGTTACTAACACTGGTTATTAACAATGGAAATTGTTTTGCAAATCTTATAGTTCAAAATATTCTTATTATTATCTATTACCTTATTATTTATGATATCTTCTGGTAAAGTTAAAATACTAACCATACCAAGAATGGGCTAGAATGTAGAGAGACTTGGCCAGGCACAATGGCTCACTCCTGTAATACCAGCACTTTGGGAGGCCAAGGTGGGTGGATCATTTGAGGTCAGGAGTTCAAGACCAGCCTGGCCAACATGGTGAAACCCTGTCTCTACTAAAAATAAAATAATTACCTGGGCGTGGTGGCATGTGCCTGTAATCCCAGCTACTAAGGAGGCTGAGGCGGGAGAATCGCTTGAACCTGGGAGGTGGAGGTTGCAGTGAGCTGTGATTGCACCACTGTACTCTAGCCTAGGTGAAAGAGCGAGACTTTATCTCAAACAAACAAACAAACAAAAAGTCTGGTGTGATGGCTTACGCCTGTAATTCCAGCACTTTGGAGGCCAAGGCGGGCGGATAACCTGAGGTCGGCAGTTTAAGACCAACCTGACCAACATGGTGAAACCTGTCTCTACTAAAAATACAAAAATTAGCTGGGCTTGTTGGTGCATGCCTGCAGTCCCAGCTACTTGGGAGGCTGAGGCAGGAGAATTACTTGAACCCAGGAGGCGGAGGTTGCAGTGAGCCGAGATCGTGCCACTGCACTCCAGCCTGGGCAACAGAGTGAAACGCCGTCTCAAAAAAAAGGAAAGCAATTACAAATTACAAAGAAACCTTTTGGACTGATGCATATGGTCACTATATTGATTTGTGGTGATGATTTCATGGTCATATATGTAGAACAAAACAGAACAAATTGTACCTTTTTAATATGTGCAGTTATTGTATGTCAATTACATGTCAATAAAGATGTTTTTAAAAATCCCCCCAAATAGGCTGGGTGCAGTGGTTCATGCCTGTAATCCTAGCACTTTGGGAGGAAAAGGTGGGAGGATTGCTTGAGCTCAGGAGTTTGAGACCAGCCTGGGCAATATGGTGGAACTCCGTCTCTACTAAAAATACAAAAATTAGCTTGACATGGTAGTACGTGCCTGTGGTTACTACTCAGGAGGCTGAGATGGGAGGATCTCTGAAGCCTGGGAAGTTGAGACTGCAGTGAGCCATGATCATGCCACTGCACTCCATCCTGGGTGAGAGAGAGAGAGAGACTGTCTCAAAAAATAAATAATAGGGCCAATTGTATTGAGGCCCTATGTATGTGTGGATTCTGTATCCATGGATTAAATTAATTGCCAACTGAAAATATTTGAAAAAAAAAAAGATGATTGCATCTGTACTGACCATGTACCAATTTTATTTCTTGTCATTTCCTAAATAATTCTGTAAAACAACTATTTACATAGACATAGATGTTATAAGTAATCTACAGATAATTTAATGTGTACAGGAGGATGTGCATAGGCCAAATGCAAATATACCTTTTTCTTTTGTTTCTCGAGACAGGGTCTCGCTATGTTGCCCAGGCTGGAGTGCAGTGGCATGATCATGACTGACTGCAATCTCTGCCTGCTGGGCTTAAGCTGTCCTCCCACCTCAGCCTCCCAGGTAGCTGGGACTACAGGGGGACACCACCATGCTGAGCTAATGTTTGTGCTTTTTGTAGAGATAAGGTTTCACCATGTTGCCCAGGCTGATCTGGAACTCCTGAGCTGAAGTGATCTGCCTACCTTGGCCTCCCAAATATACCTTTTTCTGCCAGGAACTTGAGCATCTGAGGATTTTGATGTCTGTAGGAGGTCCTGGAACCAATCCCCAAAGGATATGGAAGGATAACCATATCATCATGTTCTCATTGTTTTAATTATTGTTGTTATTGTTTACTAAGCAGGGGCACCGAATATGGTCAGGCAGGCTGCCAATCGCACAATTCTCCAAATAGACATCCAAATGGACTGGGATGTGAACCACACCCCTTGGAGGTGTGGAATGTGGCAGCCCCGCCAATGAGCTGAACATCACGGCATCCATTGATCAACCTTCTGTATTTCTTTTTATAAGTATTGCCTTTTATTTTGAGGATTTTACATCTGTAAGCTCTCTTTATATAGGATATTAGGCGTCTGTCATACATGTTGCAAAGATGTTTTCCGGCTTTGCAGTTTGGAGCTGACTTTTGACACCGATGAACTAGTGACAACTACTTCTGATCCGATAACTTATTTGTTGGCAAAGCACAGTCCTGTGAATTTCTTTCCTGGCACCTAGGATCATTGATTCAGCATCTGTTCTTTTAGAAAACAGGTTTGTCCAGGAACTTGTATTTGTCATCTTCCTTGTGATTTGTTTGATCAAGTATGTTGTCTGTAGAGCTGAGTTGCTGCCGGCTTTCAGGTCAAATGCATTAGGCTTTACTAGGCATTCTGAAGTGCTTACAGAACCTAGCTCTGTAGTAAAAGAACTGTCAAGAGTGCTTCTTTTCATTTTTTCCTTCTACTTTTATTTCAGTTTGTTGAGGTCCTCCCATAATCTGCCTCCAGGTTAAATGCTTTCCATTATCTTTTTGCATCTAATTCTTATAACCTTGTGATCCTAGGTGTGGTTAGTTCCGCTTTTTATTTAAGGAAACTAACTTGCGGAGAATTAAAAAAAAAAAATTGTACTGAGGATCACATAGGAAGTAGGTGAGGAAAGTGACTTTTGAACTGATATTGGACAGACTCCAAAAGTCAAGCTCTTCACCTTCACCCTACTGCCAGCAGCTTACTTACCCTGGCTTTCAATGAGTTGCTTGCGTGTTTCCTCATCTTTTAACCCTGATAAATAGATTTGGTGCACAGTAGGACTTGAGATCTATTGGGTTGAGGAAGAGAAAGAATATTCTATGTGGGGTGTTCTGAGGAGGTGTTTCCAAAATGTTTCCACCTCAGCTTCGGACACAAACATACAATGAATGAGCCGGGCGTGGTGGCTCCTGCCGGTAATCCCAGCACTTTGGGAGGCTGCGGCAGGTGGATCATGGGGTCAGGAGATCGAGACCATCCTGGCTAACATGGTGAAACCCCGTTTCTACTAAAAATACAAAAACTTAACTGGGCGTGGTGGCACGGGTCTGTAGTCCCAGCTACTCAGGAGGCTGAGGCAGGAGAATCTCTTGAACCCGGGAGGCAGAGGTTGTGGTGAGCCGAGATTGCGCCATTGCACTCCAGCCTGGGCGACAGAGCGAGACTCCATCTCAAAAAGAAAAAAAGAAAAAAGAAAAAAGAAAAGAAAAACGTACAATGGATGAAAAAGCAGGAAGGCAATAAGCTTAGTTATGCACCCTTTGGGCAATCAGGTTGTACGTGGCGCCACTATGAGCAGTTTCTCTTCCTCAGCACTAATGACATTTTGGGTGGATAATTCCTTGTTTCCTGAAGCTGTCGTGTGCATTGGATGTTTAACAGCATTCCTGGCCTCTACCCACTAGATGCCAGTATCGCCTCCACCTCTGCTGTGACAACGGGAAATGTCTCCAGACGTTGCCAAATGTCCTCTGGGAGGAAGAATCGCCCCTGGTAAACAGCCACTGGTCTATGATTAATAAAGACTTAACAATGCCTTTCACAGCTCCAGAGAAATGGCCATAGATTACAAGGCTAATAAAGATACACTAGAGAGGCTGGGCGCAGTGGCTCATCCCTGTAATTCCAAGGCGTGTGGCAAGGTCAGGAGTTTGAGACCAGCCTGGCCAACACAGTGAAACTCCATCTCCAATAAAATTATAAAAATTAGCCAGGCATGGTGGCGGGTGCCTGTAGTCCCGGCTATTCAGGAGGCTGAGGCAGGAGAATTGCTTGAACCCGGGAGGCGGAGGTTGCAGTGAGCTGAGATCGGGCCACTGTACTCTAGCCTGGGCGACAGAGCAAGACTCTATCTAAAAAAAAAAAATACACTGGGTCATATATTTCTCTCCTCCTATCTCTTTTTTTCCTCACACTATCAAAACTTCCTAGTGGAAGTTAGATGTTTGATTAGCACACTTAGAAACCTGAGAAATGTTTATTTAAATATGTGGTTAATGCAAAGAAAACATTTTTATCATTCTTTTCTCATTACAGATCATTTGTATTGAACTCACACTGTTTGCCAATCCCAATGCTAAATCCCTTAATGCTTGTCATCTCATTTATGACTCATAGCTTTTAAAAATAGACATGAATGCTATGCCCATTTTACTGATGAGGAAACTGAGATTTACGGAGATTAAATAACTTCTTTAAGATCACTGAGAAAGATTAATGCAGCTGAAAACTTAACCCAAGTTTGTTTTACACTGGGGTTTATTTACACCATTGACTTCCAAAATTAATATTCATTTACAGTAGAATAACTAAACATAACCATTAAAAACAAAATGAAGACTATAAAATCATTACTAATCTCACCACTCAGCAATAATCCGTATTGATATTTTGCAATGAATTCATTGAGTCTTTCTTCTCTGCATTTAGAAACATATGCTTTAGAAAAAATGAAACATGTTTAATATCCTATGTTTTCTCTTTATATTTGGGACTACTTTTCCATCATGATGTTAAATATTCTTTACTAAGCACCATTTAAAAGGGCTATATAAAAATAAAAAAATTAACCAGGCATGGTGGCATATACCTGCAGTCCCAGCTACTCGGGAGGCTGAAGTGCAAGGTTTGTTTGAGCCAAGGAGTTAGGGACCAGCCTGGGCAATACAGTGAGATCCTCATCTCTAAAAAAATAAAAATAATTAGCCGGGCATAGTGTCTTGTGCCTATTGTTCCAACTACTTGGGAGGCTGGGGCAGGAGGGTTGCTTGAGCCCAGGAGTGGAGGCTGCAGTGAGCTATGATCGTGCCACTGCACTCTAGCCTGAGTGACATAATGAGACCTTGTCTCAAAATGAATGAATGCATAAATAAATAAAAGGGCTATTTCATATTTTACCAGGGAACATTTAAACAGTCTCCCATTGTCAGACATTCTGGTGGTATTTTTTTCCTCCCTCCCTCTCTTCGTCTCCCACCCCCTTTCTTTCTTTCTTTCTTTTTCATGTTATTTACACAAGATAAATTCCAGCAGTGAAATACTGGAGTAAAAGTAATCATGTATTTTTAAGAGTGCCGATGTCATCAAAAAGTGATATATTTTTAAGGCTCGTGATGCATACTGTCAAATGCATTCCCCCAAAGGTTGTACTGATTTACATTTTAGCTGCATTGGATGGATGGATGGATAGACTTTTTTCCTCCAAAAAATAAAGGACTTCTAACTAATTAAAAACAAACAAACGTGGCCAGGCACGGTGGCTCACGCCTATAATCCCAGCACTTTGAGAGGCTGTGGCAGGTGGGTTATCTGAGGTCAGGAGTTCGAGACCAGGCTGGCCAACATTGGAAAACCCTGTTTCTAATAGAAATACAAAAATTAGCCAGGTGTGGTGGTAGATGGCTGTAGTCTCAACTACTTGGGAGGCTGAGGCAGGAGAATCGCTTGAACCCGGGAGGCAGAGGTTGCAGTGAGCCAAGATCGTATCACTGCACTTCAGCCTGGGCAACAGAGTGAGACTCTGTCTCAGAAACAAACAAACAACAAAATACACACACATATGCATATTCACACACACACAAACACATGCTTATAGCTATCACAGAGAATGCCATATTGGCTTTTATTTGTATTTCTTTGACTGCTAGTAATATCTCTTTATGAAACATGAGAAATTTATGCACTTAACAAGAAGTAGGGGGGCAGTAGTAGTTAGACTCTGAAACATGAGGACCAGTCAGATCCATTTCACAGATAAAAAAGCGTGCAGACCTAAAATGTTAATGTATATGTTTAATTATACAACATAAATGCAAACCAATATAGGAGAATAGGTTTAAACTCCCTACAAACATAGTTCTTATGTATCTCATACATCTGAACCCTAAGATGAAAACAAATTTACAAATAAATACAAAGAAAACTATGAGGACTTTGAAACCCAAATTAGTAGCAATAATTTAATATGTGGATGAAACAGCTGCAGAGAAGTGAAATCTCTGTAAACAGTGTGGACGCTTTGTCACGGCCTGTTCTGAGTCTGCAATGACTCAGCCCATCCTCTACTTTTCTCTTTAATCACGAAAAACAAAGGCTTCCTCCGGGCACAAATGCATCCTTTACATGCCCACCCTGCCTCTTTCTTCTTCCCATTCACCCCACAAGGAAAGTAATATAACTCCAGGTCATTTATTGTAAACCCAAGTAAACAGTCAAGTGGGATGTTTAGTTAGCATATGGAAGGATTATTTTTAGATCATTTGCAAAAGAGAATTGAAATGTAAACTACTTTCTTATAGGGAACTAAAACCCACTTAGCTAAACTATGAAAGCATAGACCAAGGATGAGACAGGCTGAGCAGATGGGAGCCTCAGTGTTCTTATCTGTGAAATGGAGTAAATAATAGCTACTTCATAGATGGTAGCAGATTGAGTCAGAATAATGCAGGTAGGCTGCTTATGACACACAAACTATTTTTAAAACAGGTTTTCCATTCATCAGTTGGTTTCTTAGAAACAACCCAGACTTTTGTCTTTTAAAAAATTTTTTTTTTCGAGACAGAGTCTCACTCTGTCTCCCAGCCTGGAGTACAGTGTTGAAATCTTGGCTCACTGCAACCTGGCCTCCTGGGTTTAAACAATTCTTCTGCCTCAGCCTCCCAAGTAGCTGGAATTACAGGTGTGTGCCACCATGCCTGGTTTATTTTTTTGCATTTTTAGTAGAGATGATGTTTCGCCATGTTGGCCAGGCTGATCCCGAACTCCTGGGCTCAAGTGATCCGCCCGCTTTGGCCTCCCAAGGTGTTGGGATTACAAGTGTGAGCCACAGTGCCCGGTATCTCTTTTTGGCTGTATCTCTTTTTTCCTCCCTGTTTCCATCCCCTTTGCACATATTACCTTTGTGATCCTTTCCATGAAGAAGTGAGATCTGTTTCCCACTCCTTGACTAGCAGCTGGATTTTTGTCTTGTTTTGGCCAACAGAATCCTGTTTTCTTTACACGAGAACTGTTTCATTCCAAAACAAAACCACAAATTATTTTAAAAGGCCCCAAAGCAGGAGATCTGTGTTCCCTGATCCGCCCCCTCTCCGACCCCTGAATTTGCTCCACTCAGCCAAGGGCTAGCTGGAGTGTTTCTACACCAAGATTTTTGTTCATTTACATTGATACAATTCAGTTGCACAGAGCACTTCTTAATCTCTCTGCTCAAATAATTGGATGCGTTTCGAGTGATTTTCTAAATGAGAGAATCAGTGGTTTCTACGCAGTGTAAACACTGGGAACCTGATTCACAACTTCCTGCGTGGAGTCTGACTTTGACAGAAGGTTCCCTATGGATCTTAACTCTCCTTCCTGGCATCTGACTCCAGGAAGGTGGCGTCTGAGCCACCTCCTGCCAACAAAGTCCTGGGAAAATAAAGCTGGACCCATTCAAGGCAAAATTCCCCGTAGCCCCAGCAAGCTGGAATGGATTTTGTTGATATTTCCTGCTTGTCTCTTGAACATGTAAATGGATGCTCCTCCCTTCTGTGAGAAGCAGGGTCAGGTAAGGACACACTTCATGCTTACAGGTTTCCCCAATCTCCCAGTCTCACACTTCCCCAAAACCGTGACTCATGCAGCCTCACGCTAAACCTTGGCAGTTCTTCCAAATCAATCTTTCTTCCTTCCTTCTTTTTTCTTTCTTTTCTTTCTTTCTCTTTCTTCTTTCTTTCTTTTCTTTCTTTCTTTCTTCCTTTTCTTTCTTTCCTTCTTTCTTTCTTCTCTCCCTCCCTCTCTCCTTTTCTCTCTCTCTCCCTCTTTCTTTCTCTCTTTTTCTCTTTCTCTCTTTCTTTCTTGATGGAGTCTCACACTGTTGCCCAGGCTGGAGTGCAATACTGCAATCTCGGCTCACTACAACCTCTAGTTCCTGGGTTCAAGCGACTCTCCTGCCTCAGCCTCCCCAGTAGCTGGGATTACAGGCACCCACCACCAGGCCTAGCTACTTTTTTTGTATTTTTAGTAGGGACAGGGTTTTCACTACGCTGTTTAGTAGAGACAGAGTTTTCACTATGTTGTTTAGTAGAGACAGGGTTTTCACTGGTCTTGAACTCCTGACCTCATGCTCCACCTGTGTTGGCTCCCCAAAGTGCTGGGATTACAGGCATGAGTCACTGCACCCGGTCTCCTCCAAATCTTTCTAAGAAATTATTTTGAAGCCAAATTTTATTTCATTGTTATTATTAATTGGGGTCCAATTTTGCATACAATAAATTGCAAAGTTTATTTATTTATTTATTTATTATTATTTTTAAAGATGGGGTTTCACCATGACGGCCAGGCTGGTCTTGAACTCCTGACCTCAGGTGATCCACCCACCTCAGCCTCCCAAAGTGCTAGGATTATAGGCGTGAGCCACCGCACCCAGCTTTTTTTTTTTACGTTTGAGATGGAGTCTTGCTCTTGTTGCCTGAGCTGGAGTGCAATGGCATACTCTCGGCTCACTGCAACCTCTGCCACCTGGGTTCAAGCGATTCTCCTGCCTAAGCCACCCAAGTAGCTGGGATTACAGGTGCACACGACCACGTTCGGCTAATTTTATGTATTTTTAGTGGAAACAGAGTTTTACCATGTTAGCCAGGCTGGTCTCGAACTCCTGACCTCAGGTGATCTGCCTGCCTCGGCCTCCCAAAGTGCTGAGATTACAGGCATGAGCCACCATGGATGGCCAAATTGCAAAAATTTTAAATGTAGTTTTATGTGTTTCAACGAAGCTCTACATCCTTGTAACCACTGCTCCGA
>CAUYQU010051888.1:0-62236 GCA_963574635.1 Cheracebus regulus | reverse complement strand
CAGTCCTGTTTATATGGGTGTAATTAGAACTGCCTTGGCAATAGTGGCCCACTTCTGTAATGGTGGGTTGCCTCGGCAACGGCGGGGTGCCTCGGCAATGGCAGACTGCCTCCACAATGGCGGACTACCTCTGTAGTGGCGGAGTGCCCCGTAATGGCGGACACCCCTCACCCTCGGAACTGGACCGTCCCGTGTTCAGCTGCACCTGCTGTGAAACTCTTAACCAAGAGCGTTTCCAATTGCTGTTTTAGCTGAGCCTGATCATCTGGCTCGCTGTCTCAGAGCCTATTGTTTTTTAGTTGAATGGTCGACTCCCAGGTGTTCCAGTCGCCTGTTGAAAAGGCGCCGGGATCTGTGTGATTTCCCTTGCGGGGACACACTGCGCAGGCTGAAACAGCGGCACTGAGATTCATAGCGCTTTTTTGCCTGGGGATCTCCTGGGCTGGCTCCCTGATTCAGTCCCCCTTTTAATCTGCCTTCCCGTAGCTCCACTCGCCAGTTAAAAGGGCACACAGACCAGCGTATTTTGTACGGAGACCCGCCGCACCGCAGCACCGGCAAAGCAGCCGCGCCGGCCGAAACAGCCGCGCCGGCCATAACAGCCACGCCGGCCAAAACAGCCGCACTAGCGCCCCGTGGGGCTGCTCCGCCTGTTAATCTCCTGGTCTGGGGGTAATAAAAATCCGTCTGGAAACGCGGCGTCCACTCACCCTCTGCACTTTCACTGGGAGCTGCAATCCTGAGCTGCTCCTAATCCGCCGTCTTGGATCTCTCCGGATTCTTTTTTTGCAAGAAGTTATGTGATTATCAGTAAATACAAATATTCTTTATTTATTTGAATATGTATTATTTTATTTTGGTATAGTTTCTTCTGTTGAAATGATACTAAATTTCATTTTTCAGTGGGCTAAAATGCTGTAAGATTTTATTACTACCCTCTTCCATAATAATTCAAATTTGATGAAATATGTAATTCAATTCCACATACTTATTGACACCTGTTATATGCAAATAATTTTATTAGAAAAAATAAGAGAGAAAAACTTTACTATCCCCAGCAAAAACTTACAAGCAAGTAAGAGATGGGAATGTATATGTACATATGTATATATACAATTGTAATGGATGGCAATATTAAAATAATAAATACCCATGATGATTTGTTACTAATCGCTAATAGTTTATGATACATCAAGTCAATTGTTAAGCTTTTTACATGCAGTTTTTCACTTTATCCTCACAACTACCCTATGAGTCAAGTTCTAATTTTAATACTTATTTTATATAAGAATACACTATAGAATGAAATGGTTATACAAGTTAAATTATGCACCATGATCATAAAAGCAAGAAAAGAACTAGATACCATTCAAGTATATGAAAAATATTTATTTTTCACTTTTGAAAAGAGCCTCGAAGAAGCAACTGAACTTCTCTACAGGAGGAGATTGTGGAAATGGACATGCAAATTAAAAAAAATCATTTTTGGAAAGTTTCTAGGTCAAGAAAGTACATAGTCTCTTTGTAAAATAGCAAATGTAAATAAAAAGTCTGTGGCTATAAGTATGCGCTCTGCATTCAAAGTACCTGGTTTTGAAATCTTGCCAATAGCTATGCAACCTAGGACAAATTACTTTTTTGTTTGTCATTTAACTTATCCATAAAATGAAGCTGATAATTGTACCTTTCATGTATGGTTTTTGTGGGGACAAAATAAGACGATATATATAAAATGACTAGAACATGGCCTAGCACACAATAGTGGTGAGTAGCCTGAGGGGGCTGGCTTACTAACTCCTATTACTGATTTTTTTTCATGTAAGACACCCAATGCTTATTTTTTCCATGGTTACTCCACTCAAAAGTGGCTTGTCATCTCTTAACTGATATTTTGTTTATTGTGCCATTTTTTTTAGGGTTACCATATTGTAACTACCTTTTATTTAGCTAATTTTAACCTTTTTAAATTATACTTTAAGTTCTGGGATATATGTGTGGAACACACAGGACTTTTAAATATGTATACACGTGCCATGGTATTTTGTTGCACCCATGAATCCGTCATCTACATTAGATATTTCTCCTAATTCTGTCCCTCCCCTAGCCCCACTAGCCCTCCACTCCCCAACAGGCCCTGGTGTGTAATGTTCCCTTCCCTGCGTCCATGTGTTCTGATTATTCAACTCCCTCTTAAAAGTGAGAACATGGAATATTTGGTTTTCTGTTCCTGTGTTAGTTTGCTGAGAATGATGGTTTCCAGCTTCATCCATGTCCCTGCAAAGAACATGAACTCATCCTTTTTTATGCCTGCATAGTGCTCCATGGAGTATGTGTGCCATATTTTTTTTTTAATCCAGTCTGTCATTGACAGACATTTGGGTTGGTTCCAAGTCTTTGCTATTGTGAATAATGCTGTGATAAACATGTGTGCATTTGTTTTTATAGCAGAATGATTTATATTCCTTTGGGTATATACCCAGTAATGGCATTGCTTAGTCAAATGGTATTTCTGGTTCTATATCCTTGAGGAATTGCCACACTGTCTTCCACAGTGGTTGAACTAATTTCCATTTCCACTAACAGTGTAAAAGTGTTTCTATTTCTCTATATCCTCTCCGGCATCTGTTGTTTCCTGACTTTTTAATGATCGCCATTCTAACTGGTGTGAGAGTGTAGCTGATTGTGACTTTGACTTGCATTTCTCTAATGACCAGTGATGACGTGGTCCTTTTCATATGTTTGTTGGCTGCATAAACATCTTCTTTTGAGAAATGTGTGTTCATATCTGTTGCCCACTTTTTGATGGGGTTGTTTTTTTCTGGTAAATTTGTTTAAGTTCTTTGTAGATTCTGGATATTAGCCCTTTGTCAGGTAGATAGTTTGTAAACATTTTCTCCCATTTGTAGGCTGCCTGTTCACTCCCATGATAGTTTATTTGCTGTACAGAAGTGATTTAGTTTAATTAGATCCCATTTGTCAATTTTAGCTTTTGTTTCCATTGTTTTTGGTGGTTTGGTCATGAAGTCTTTGCCCATATCTATGTCCTGAATGCTATTGTCTAGGTTTTCTTCTAGGGTTTCTATGGTTTTAGGTTTTACTTTAAGTCTTTAATTTATCTTGACTTAATTTTTGTATAAGATGTAAGGAAGGGGTCCAGTTTCAGTGTTCTGCATATGGCTAGTCAGTTTTCTCAACACCATTTATTAAATAGGGAATCCTTTTACCATTGCTTGTTTTTATCAGGTTTGTCAAAGATCAGATGGTTGTAAATGTGTGACATTATTTCTGTGGCCTCTGTTCTGTTCCATGGGTCTATATATCTGTTTTGGTACCAGTGTCATGCTGTTTTGATTACTGTAGCCTTGTAATAGAGTTTGAAGTCAGATAGCATGATGCCTCCAGCTTTGTTCTTTTTGTTCAAGATTATCTTGGCTATGAGGGCTCATTTTGGTTCCATATGAAGTTTAAGGTATGTTTTTCCAGTTCTGTGAAGAAGGTCAATGGTAGTTTGATGGGGATAGCATTGAATCTATAAATTACTTTGGGTACTATGGCCACTTTCACGATATTGATTCTTCCTAACCAGGAGCATAAAATGTTTTATATCTGTTTGTGTCCCCTCCTTATTTACTTGAGAAGTGGTTTGTAGTTCTCCTTGAAGAGGTCCTTCACATCCTTTGTTTGTCGTATTCCTATGTATTTTATTCTCTTTGTAGCAATTGTGGAATTCCTCAAGATTTGGCTCTCTGTCTGTTATTGGTGTATAGGAACACCAAATTCTGAGAGTTTGCTGAAGTTAATGAGATTTGGGGCTGAGACAATGTGATTTTCTAAATATACAATCATGTCATCTGCAAACAGAGACAATTTGACTTCCACCTTTCCAAATTGAATACCCTTTATTTCTTACTCTTGTCTGATTGCCCTGGCCAGAAATTCTAATACTATGTTGAAAAGGAGTGGTGAGAGAGGGCATCCTTGTCTTATGCTGGTTTTCAAAAGGAATGCTTCCAGTTTTGGCCCATTCAGTATGATATTGGTTGTGGGTTTGTCATAAATAGTTCTTATTATTTTGAGTTACATATTATCAATACCTAGTTTACTGAGAGTTTTTAGCATGAAGGGGTGTTAAATTTTGTCAAAGGCCTTCTCTGCATATTTTGAAATAATCATGTGTTTTTTGTCATTGGTTCGGTTTATGTGATAGATTGTGTTTATCAGTGTGTGTATGTTGAACCAGTCTTGCATCCCAGGAATGAAATTGATTTGATCATGATGGATTAGCTTTTTGATGCCAGACCACTTGGATCCCTGGGTACAGCCCCCTTCCAGAGCAGGGAATGGTTCTGTCTTGCCAGAGTTGCAGGTGCCACTGGGGAATGAAAATAAAACTCTTCCAGATAGCTTGGTATCTGCCCAAATGGCCACCAAGTTTTGTGCTTGAAACTCAGGGTCCTGGTGGTGAAGGCACTGGAGGGAATCTCATGGTTTGCAGGTTGCAAAGACGATGGGAAAAGCCCAGTATCTGGGCTGGAATGCACCACCTCTCAAGGCATGGTCTCTCACAGCTTAGACCCTCAAGTTTTTTCTTGACTAAGAGAGGGAGCTTCCCAACCCTTTGCACTTCCAGGTTGAGGTGAAGCGCATCCTGCTTCAGCTTGCCTTCCGTGGGCTGCACCCACCATCCAACCAGTCCCAATGAGATAAACCAGGTATCTCAGTTGGAAATGTACAAATAACCCACCTTCTGCATAGATTTCACTGGGAGCTGCAGAACAGAGCTCTTCCTATTTGGCCTTCTTCTATAATCTTATGTTTGTAGAAATTTAGATAATCCACCAAAAAATATTAGAACTAAAAAGTTCAGTAAAGTTGTAAGATACAAAATTAACATAAAATATCAGTAGCATTTTAATATGCCAACAGAAAGCAATATGGAATATAAATCAAAAAAGGAATTTCATTTACAATAGATACAAATAAAATAAGGTAACCAGAAATGAACTCAACTGAAGAAGTAACTGATCTTTACAATTAAAACTATAAAACATTGATGCAGGAAATGGAAGATGAAACAAAAAATTAAAAATGTATTTTATGTTTATGAACTGGAATAATTAATGTTGTTAAAATGTCCATACTACCATGCTAATGTTCACACAAGCTACAGATTTAAGCAAATCCTTATCAAAATACTAATGACATTCTTAATAAAAAATTTTAAAATCCTAATGTTTATTTAAAACAACAAAAATCCTAGCCAAAGCCATTTGGGCCAAAACAAAAACAAAAACTGGAGAAACCACATTACTGGACTTCAAATTATACTACACAACTCCAGTAACCAACATGGCATTATGCTGGCATACAAACAGACACACAGAGCAGTGGAACACAATACAGAAGAGAGAACTCATGAATAAATCCACATCTACCATGAAGCAATCCTCCAAAAGTTGCCAAAAATAAGCAATGGGGAAATAACAGTTTCTTCAGTTAATGGTGCTTGAAAACAATCAAAATGGATTAGCACCTAAATCTAAGACCTCACACTATGAAATTCCTAAAAGAAGACATTGAGTAAACTCTCCAGAATATTGACTTGGGCAAAGACTTATTGAATAATACCCCAAAAGTATAAGTAATAAAAAAAATTGACAAATTAAATCAAGTCAAATTTAAAAGCTGCACAGCAAAAGAAACAAAGTAAAATAAAAGATTAGCAAATTACTTGACCAAAAAAATAAAAACCAGAATACATAATGAGCTCAAATAACTCTATAGAAAAATCTAACTATCCACTTAAAAATTGACAAAAGAGAGCTCTGCCAAGATGATCAAATATGAATAGCTCCAGAGCACAGTTCCCAAAGAGAGTGATGCAGAGGATGAATGATAGCCACATTTCCAATCTAGGTTCCAGGTGCATCTCAATGGGACTAGTTGGATTATGGGTGTAGCCCAAGGACGGCCAGCTGAGGCAGGATGGATCACTGCCTCACCTAGAAAGTGCAGCAGACCAGAGAACCCCCCTCCTACCCAACAGAGGCCATCAGGAGCTTTTCCAGCCACTCTGGCACTCCGGTTCAGATACTGCACTTCTCCTGTGGTCTTTATAGACAAGGACATTCCCATTGGCTGACAAGTGCCATGGTTTTCCAGCACAAAAACTTGCACAAATGTGGGTGGTCATTTTAACTGTCACCTTGAACACCTGTGAGACAAAGCTGCACATTCCCCTGAAAAAAACGGGGCTGAAGGCAGGAAGCCAGATGATCTGGCTCAGCAGGTCCCATACCCACAAATATCAGCCATCTGAAACACATTGGCTTGAGAGTTTTGCAGTCAGAACAGCAGTTTGAGCTGGACCCCAGTGGTCCAGCTCCCTGGGGTAAGGACATCCACCATTACTGACACAGTCCACCATTACCAAGGCAGTCCATCATTACCGATGCACTTCTAACCATACTTGTATAAACAAAACCTCAAGGACATTTACACAGCAGCTGGACAGAGCCCATGGCAGATCAGCAATGCCTCTGCAGGTGGACAGTGAATAGACTACTTCCTTGCTAGGCAGGACATCTCTGAAAAAATGCAGCAGCATGTCAGGGACTTATAAATAAAGCCCAACCTTCCCTGGAAAGAGCACCTGGGAAAAGAGGCAGTTGTGAGTTCTGCTACAGCAGACATAAACGTCCCTCCACAGCAGCTCTGAATGGAACAACAAAGCTCCCAGCACAGCATTTGACCTATGATAAGGGACAGACTACAGACTACCTCTGCAAGCTACTCCTTGACTCCAGTATATCCAAAGAGGCAACTCATAAAGGAGAGCTCTGGCTGACATACAGTGGGTAACCTTCTGTGACAAAGATAACAGAAGAAACAGGCAGCAATCCTCACTGTTCTGCAGCCCCTACAGGTGATTCCCAGGCAAGCAGGATCTGGAATGGACCTACAGGAGTCCTATAGCAGAGAAGCCTGACTGTTAGAAGGAAAATGAAAAAGCAGAAAAAAATAGCTTCAACATCAACAGAAAGGATGTCCACTCAGCGACCCCATCCAAAAGTAACCAACTTCAAAGACTAAAGGTAGATAAATCCAGGAAGATGGAAAGAAACTACTGCAAAAAGGATGAAATCACCAAAAACCAGAAAGCCTCTCCTCCAAGGAATCACAACTCCTCACCAGAAAGGGAGCAAAACTGGATAGAGAATGAGTTTGACAAATTGACAGAAGTAGGCTTCAGAAGGTGGGTAATAACAAACTTCCCTGAGCTAAAGAAACATGTTCTAAATCAATGCAAAGAAACTAATAACCTTGAAAAAAGGTTAGACAAAATGCTTACTAGAATAATCAGCTTAGAGAAGAACATAAATGACTTGAAAGAGCTGAAAAACACATCACAAGAACTTCATGAAGCCCACACAAGTTTAATAGCTGAATTGACCAAGCAGAAGAAAGGATATCAGAGATTGAAGACCAACTCAATGGAATAAAATGAGAAGTCAAGAATAGAGAAAAAAGAGTGAAAAGAAATGAACTAAGTCTCCAACAAATATGGGATTATGTGAAAAGACCTAATATATGTTTGATTAGTGTACCTGAATGTGATAGAGATAATAAATCTAAGCTGGAAAATGCTCCTCAGGATATGACTCAGAAGAACTTCCCCAACCTAGCAAGGCAAGCCAACATTCAAATCCAGGAAATACAGAGAACACCACACAGATATTCTTCAAGAAGAGCCACCTCAAGTCACACAATCATCAGATTTACCAGGGTTGAAATGAAGGAAAAAATACTAAGGACACCCAGAGATAAAGGTGGGGTTACCCACAAAGGGAAGCCCATCAGACTCATAGCGATCTCTCAGCAGAAACCCTACAAGCCAGAAGAGAGTGGGGGCCAATATTCAGCATTCTTAAAGAAAAGAACTTTCAACCCAGAATTTCATATCCAGTCAGACTAAGCTAGATATGTGAAGGAGAAATAAAATCTCTTACGAACAAGCAATTGCTGAGAGATTTTTTCACCACCAGGCCTGCCTTGCAAGAGCTCCTGAAGGGAGCAGTAAACATGGAAAGGAACAACCAGTACCAGCCACTTCAAAAGCATACCAAATGGTAAAGACCATCAACGCAATGAAGAAACTGTGTCAACTAAAAGACAAAACAACCAGCTAGTATCAAAATGGCTGGATCAAATTCACACATAATAATATTAACCTTAAATATAAACTAGCTAAGTGCCCCAATCAAAAGACACAGACTGGCAAATTGCATAAAAAGACAAACTCATCAGTGTGCTGTATTCAGGAGAACCATCTCACATGTAAAGACACACATAGACTCAAAGGGATGAAGGATGATTTACCAAGCAAATGGAGAGCAAAAGAAAGCAGGGGTTGCAATCCTAGTCTCTGACAAAGTGAACTTTAAACCAACAAAGAGCAAAAGAGACAAAGAAGGGCATTAAATAGTAGTAAAAAGATCAATGCAACAAGAAGAGCCAACTGTCCTAAATATATATGCACCCAATACAGGAGCACCCAGATACATAAAGCAAGTTCTTAAAGACCTATAAATTGACTTAGACTCCCAAACAGTAATAGTGGTAGACTTTAGCACTCCATTGTCAGTATCAGAAAGATCAACAAGACAGAAAATTAACAAGCATATCCAGGACTTAAACTCAGATCTGGATCAAGTAGACCTAATAGACATAAACAGAATTCTCCACCCCAAATCTACAGAATATACTTTCTTCTCAGCACCACATTGCACTTACTCTAAAATTGATCACATGATTGCAAGTAAATCACACCTCAGCAAATGTAAAAGAACGGAAATCATAACAGTCTTTCAGACCACAGGGCAATCAAATTATAACTCGGGATTAAGAAACTCACGCAAAACCACACAACTACATGGAAACTGAACAACCTGCTGCTGAATGCCTACTGGATAAAAAATGAAATGAAGACAGAAATAGAGATGTTCTTCAAAACCAATGAGAACAAAGGCACAATGTATCAGAATCTCTGGGACACATTTAAAGCAGTGTCTAGAGCGTAATTTATAGCACTAAATGCCCATATGAGAAGCAAGGAAATATCTAAAATCAACACCCTATCATCAAAATTAAATGAGCTAGACAAGCAAGATCAAATGAATTCAAAAGCTAGCAGAAGACAAGAAATAACTAAGATCAGAGAAGAACTGAAGGAGATAGAGACACAAAAAACTCTTCAAAAAATCAATAAATCCAATAGTCAGTTTTTTGAAAAGATCAAGAAAATAGACCGTTGGCCAGATGAATAAAAAAGAAAAGAGAGAAGAATCAAATAGACGCAATAAAAAATGATAAAAGGGATATCACCACCAATTCCACAGAAATAAAAACTACTATCAGAGATTACTACAAACAACTCTTTGCCATAAACTAGTAAATCTAGAAGAAATTGATGAATTCCTAGACACATACTCCCAAGACTAAACCAGGAAGAAGTTGAATCCCTGAATAGACCAATAACAAGGTCTGAAGTTGAGGCAGCAATTAATAGTCTACTAATCAAAAAAAGTCCAGGTTCAGATGGGTTCACAGCCAAATTCTACCAGATGTACAAAGAGGAACTGGTACCATCAAGTAGTCTTCATCCTGGGGAGGCAAGGCTGGTCCAACATACACAAATCTATAAACGTAATCCATCACATAAACAGAACCAATGACAAAAAAACACAGTATTATCTCAATAGATACAGAGAAGGCCTTCAACAAAATTCAACAGCCGTTTATGCTAAAAACTCTCAATAAACTGGATATCAATTGAACATATCTCAAAATAATAAAAGCTATTTATGACAAACCCACAGGCAATATCACACTGGATAGTCAAAAATTGGAAGGATTCCCTTTGAAAACTGGCACTAGACAAGGGTGCCCTCTCTCACCATTACTATTCAACATAGTATTGGAAGTTCTAGCCAGAGCAATCAGAAAAGAAAAATAAATAAAAGGTATTCAATTAGGAAAACAGGAAGTCAGATTGTCTTTATTTGCAGGCAAGATGATTGTATATTTAGAAGACCCCATCATCTCAACCAAAAATCTCCTTGAGATGATAAGCAATTTCAGCAAAGTCTCAGAATACAGAATCAATGTGAAAAAATCACAAGTGTTCCTGTACACCAATATAGAGTCAATGCTATTCCCATCAAACTCCCACTGACCTTCTTCACAGAACTGGAAAGAAAACACCTTAAACTTTATATGGAACCAAAATGAGCCCTCATAGCAAAGACAATTCTAAGCAAAAAGAACAAAGTTGGAGGCATCATGCTACCTGACTTCAAACTCTACTACAAGGCTACAGTAATCAAAACAGCAGAGTATTGGTACCAAAACAGAGATGTAGACCAATGGAACAGAACAGATGCCTCAGAAGTAACTCCAGACCTCCACAACCATCTGATCTTTGACAAACCTGACAAAAACAAGCAATGGGGAAAGGATTCCCTGTTTAATAAATGGTGTTGGGAAAACTGGCTAGCCATGTGCAGAAAACTGAAACTGGACCTCTTCCTTACAACTTATATAAAAATTGACTCCGGATAGATTAAAAATTTAAACATAAGACCTACCACGATAAAAACCCTAGAAGAAAACCTAGGCAATGCCATTCAAGACATAGGCATAGGCGAGGACTTCATGACTAAGACACCAAAAGTAATGGCAACAAAAGCCAAAATAGACAAATGGGATCTAATTAAATTTAAGTGCTTCTGCACAACAAAAGAAACAATCATTAGTGTGAACTGACAACAAACAGAATGGGAAAAATATTTTTCAATCTACCTAGCTGACAAAGGGTTATTATCCAGAATCTACAAAAAAACTAAAAGTAATATACAAAAACAAACAAACAACCCTATCAAATAGTGGGCAACAGATATAAATATACACTCTTCAAAAGAAGGCATTTGTGTGGCCAAAAAACATATGAAAAAATGCTCATTATCATTGGTCATTAGAGAAATGCAAATCAAAACCACATTGAGATACCATCTCATACCCATTAGGATGGTAATCATTAAAAAATCTGGAGACAAAAATGCTGGAGAGGATGTGGAGAAATAGGAACACTTATACTGTTGGTGGGAGTATACATTAGTTCAACCATTGTGGAAGACAGTGTGGCAATTCCTCAAGGATCTAGAACTAGAAATACCATTTGACTCAGCAACCCTATTACTGGGTGTATACCCAAAGGATTATAAATTGATCTATTAAAAAGATACATGCACACATATGTTCATTGTGGCACTGTTCACAATAGCAAAGACTTGGAACCAACCCAAATGCCTACCACAGATAGACTGGATAAAGGAAATGTGGCACATATACACCATGAAATACTGTGCAGCCATAAAAAAAGGATGAGTTCATGTCCTTTACAGGGACATGAATGAATCTGAAAACCATCATTCTCAGGAAACTGAAACAAGAACAGAAAACCAAACACCACATGTTCTCACTCATAAGTAGGTTTTGAACAATGAGAACACATGGACACAGCGAAGGGAACATCACACACTGGGGTCTGTTGGGGCATGAGAGGGCTAGAGGAGGAATAGCAGGGGATGGGAAGATTGGGGAAAGACAACATTAGAATAAATACCTAATGTAGGTGATGGGAGGATGGAGGCAGCAAATCACCATGGTATGTATATACCTATGTAACAATCCTGGAAGATCTGCACATGTACCCCAGAACTTAATGTAAAAAAAAAATTGACAAAAGATATGAACAGATATTTCTCAGAAGAAGAAATACAAATGGCAAATGGGCATTTGATGTTGAAGGTGCTCAACATCATTGATCATCACAGAAATGTAAATCAAAACTGAAATGATATACCTTCTCACTTAAGTAAAAATGGACTTTTTTTCTCCAACATAGGCAATAAATGCTGTTGAGGATGTGGAGAAAAGGGAACTTGTACCCTGTTTGTGAGAATGAAAATTAAAGCAGAACTTCATGGAAGTTCCTGAAAAAAAACAAAAGTTTGAACTACCATATTATATTTTAATTACATCACTGGATATTTAGTCAGATGAAATAAAATCAGTATGTCAAAGAGATATCAGTACCGCTATGATTCCATGTTTACTGCAACATTGCTCACAATGGCCAATATTTATTTATGTATTTTTGACTTTTATTTTATGTTTGGAGGTACATGTGAAGGTTTATTACATAATTAAACATGTGTCCTGGGGCCTTGCTGTATGTATTTTATTTCCCAAGTATTAATTTTATTATATAATAGTTATTTTTTCTGCTTTACTCCCTTCTCTCATCTTTTCCACTCAAACAAACCCCAGTGTCTGGCCAAGATTTAAAGGTAGATGGAGAAAAATGAGGTTGCAATCTGGCATAATTCCTTGTGGAAAATGGTAGCAGTGGCTATGGGGTGAATCCTCTCTGCCTTTGAAAAAGTGGGGAAAGAGTGGGAAGGATCACATCATGTTATTGGAGTTTCATCTTGGCTGCAGTACAATAGAAAACTAGATATACTTCTAAGGAAGTTTTCTCTATGCCCTGACCCAAAATAGGCACACCTCTACCCACCCAGGGCCTTTGTTGACTCACTATCCTAAAAGAAAAGACACAGTTTTGGCTGGTTTTGCCAGCTGATGATTGTAGAGCCCCAGGGCCTTGAGCAAAATAGGCAGTAACCAGGAAGTGGTTACAGCAGACCTTGAGTGAGACTCAGTGCTGTGTTGGCTTCAGCTCTGACCCAGGGTAGTCATAATGGTGGTAACCAATGGAGTGCTTGTGTTATTCCACCCCCAGCTTTAAGTGGCTCACCATAAAGAGAGAGGCTTTGTTTGTTTGGGAGAAAGAAAAGGAATATAACATGATTATCCACCTGATATACCACAGAATTTTTCAGGTCTTGTTCAAGACCATCAAAGCAGTATCTCTATGAGTCTGCAAAAAACTCAATATTACTAGGAATGTGATGCTACCTAAAGCGGATAAAACTTAGATAAATACGCCCAAGTCCTTACAAATACCTGGTAAGTATAACCAAGAAAGACGAGTACAAACAAGCCCAGAAAGTAAAAACTACAGTAAATACCAAATTCTTAAATGCCCAGACACACACAGAAGAAAATCTACTAACATCAGTACCCTCCAGGAAAACATGACTTCACCAGGTGAGCTAAATAAGGCACCAAAGATCAATCCTGAAAAAAAAAAGAGATAAGTGAACCCTCAGATAGAGAATTCAAAAGATGTGTGTTGGGGAAACTAAAATAAATTCAAGATAACACAGAGAAGAAATTCAGAATTCTATCAGAAAAATTTAACAAAAATGTTACTAAATTAAAGAATGAAGCAGAAATTCTGTAGCTGAAAAATACAGTTCATAGAATACCATGAGAAGAAGCATCGGAGTATTTTCATAGCAGAATTGATCAAGCAGAAGAAAACAATCTGTGAGCTTGAAGACAGGCTATTTGAAAATATACAGTCAGAGGAGACAGAAAAAAAAAAAGAAGAAAAAACAATGAAACAAGTCTAAAGCATCTAGAAAATAACTTCAAAAAGAAAAACTTGAGACTTATTGGCCTTAGGGAGGAAGTAGAAAAAAAGATAGGGGTAAAAAAATTATTCAAAGGAATAATAACAGAGAACTTTTCAAACCTAGAGCAAAATAACAATATCCACAAACAAGAAGGTTATAGAACACCAAGCAGATTTAAACAATAACAAAAAGACTACCTCAAGACATTTAGTAATCAAACTCCCAAAGGTAAAGAACAAAGAACAATCCTAAAAGCAGCAAGGAAAAGAAACAATGGCATACAATGAAGCTACAATATGTCTGGCAGCAGACTTTTCAGTGGAAACCTTACAGGCCAGGAAAAAAAAGAAATGACATATTTAAAGTGCTGAGGGAAAAAAAAATACCTTTAGTCTGTAATACTATATTCAGCAAAAAATAGCCTTCAGACATTGGAAAAAGAAAGATTTTCGCAGACAAACATAGGCTAAGGAATTTCATCGATGCCAAACCTGTCCTACAATAAATGTTAAAGGGAGTACTTTAATCAGAAGGGGAAGAACATTAGTAAAAAGTAACTAATCACCTAAAGGTACAAACCTCACTGGCAATAGTAAATAAATAGGAAAACACAGAATGTCATAAAGCCTTAACTATGATGTGTAAACTACTTTTATCCTGAGTAGAAAGACTAAATGGCAAACTAATTGTAAATAATAACTGCAACTTTTCAAGACAGTCAGTATATAAATAGAAAAAATAAAAAGTTAGAATGGGGGAAGACAAAGATAAGGCATAGAATTTTTATTAGTGTTCTTTTGCCTATTTGTTTGTTTCTTTAGGAAAACAGTGTTAAGTTGTTATTACATTAAAATAAGAGGTTATAAGATGGTATTTGCAAGCCTCATGGTAACCTCAAATCAGAAAACAAACAATGGATACAAAAAACATAAAAAGAACAAAAATGAGAACACATCACCAGAGAAAATCACCTTCACTAAAAAAAAAATGCAGAAAGGTAATGAAGAGAAAACCACAAAATTACGGAAAACATATAATAAAATGGCAGAGTAACTCCTTACTTTTCAATAATAACATCAAATGTAAATGGATTATACTGTCCAATCAAAAGACATAGACTGGCTGAGAGGATGAAAAAACAAGACCTATTAATCTATTGCCTACAAGAAATGCACTTCACCTATAAAGAAAACATTGATTTAAAATAAAGAGAGAGAAAAGATATTCCAAGCCAATGGTAACCAAAAAAGAGCAGAAGTAGCTATACTCATACCAGACAAATTAGATTTCAAGACTAAAACCATAAGAAGAGATAAAGAAGCTCATGATATAATGATATAGGTGTCATTTTATAAAGAGAATATAACAATGTTAAATATATATATATATATATATATATATATATATATATATATACAATTGGAGTATCCAGATAGATATAGAAAATATTAGACAGACATTCCATACAGGTAATTATCAAAGAAATATTTGCTTTAATCTGTACTATAAACCAAATGGATCTAATAGATATTTTACAGAACATTTCATCCAATGGCTACAGAATAAATACACATTCTTCTTCTCAACCCATTGATCATTTTCAAGGATAGACTATATGTTAGATCACAAAACAAGTCTTGAAACCTTGAAAAAAACATTGAAACAATGTCAAGCATCTTCTCTGACCACAGTAAAATAACAGCAGGAATTAGTAACAGGAAGATTTTTGAAACTATACAAATACATGGAAATTAAATAATAAGCTTCTGAATTACCAATGCGTTAGTGAAGAAACTAAGAAAAAAAATTAAAACTTTCTAAAGCAAGTGATAATAGAAGCACAAAATACCAAAATCAATTGGATATAGCAAAAGCAGTACTCGGAAATTTATAACTACAAGCGCCTGCATCAAAAAAGAGAAAACAATTGCAAATAAACAATCTAATGTTGCATCTTAAAGAACTAAAAATGCAAAAGCAAACCAAATCCAAAATTAGTAGCAGAAAAGAAATAATAAAAATCATAGCAGAAATAAATAAATTTTTAAAAATACAAAAAAAATAATTAAACATAAAAGTTATTTTTATGAAAAGTTAAACTAAATTGGCAAACTATTAGCCACACTAACACAGAAAGAGAGATCCACATAAATAAAATTAGAAATAAAAAAGGAAACATTACAACCATTACTGCAGAAGTTAAAAATATAACTAATGGCTACTATTAACAACTATATGCCAATAAGTTGAAAAATACAGAATAAATAGGCAAATTCTTAGAAACATACAACCTACCAAGATTGAACCAGGGAGAAATCCAAAATCTTAAAAGACCAATAACAAGTGATGAGACCAAAGCCATAATAAAATGACTTCCAGAAAAGAAAAAAAATAAATGCTCAAGGTCTTGTGGCTTCACTATAGAATTTTAGCAAACATTTAAAGAATTACTAACACCAGCCCTATTCAAACTATTCTGAAAAATAGAGGAGGAAAAAATATACCCAAACTCATTCTATGAGGTCAGTATTAACGTGATACAATGAAAAGAAAAGAAAAAAAAAGAAAGAAGAAAGAAATAAAGAAAGGAAGGAAGAAAGAAAGAAAGAAAGAAAGAAAGAAAAACATATTTGAAAAGGAAAATGACAGGCCAATATATCTGATAAATACAGATACAAGAATCCTAAACAAAATACTAACAAACTGAATTCAACAAAACAGTAAAGAAACATTTATCATGACCAAGTGAGATCTATTGCACTTGGAATAAATACACATATCCAACAATGTGATATATTATATCAACAGAATCAAGAATAAAACTATATGATAATTAAAATTGATGCAAAAAATTTATTTGATAAAATTTGACATTGCTTTATGATAAAACAAAATCTCAAAAAAATGGGTATAAAGTAAACATGTCTCAACACAATAAAAGATATATATTTCAGACATACTGCTAATACCATACTAAATGAAGAAAAACTGAAAGACTTTCCCATGAGATCTGGAACACAACATGAATGACTTCTTTTGACACTGCTATTTAACAAAATACTGAAAGTCCTAGCTAGAGCAATCAGACAAGAGAAAAATGTAAAGGGCATCCAAATTTGAATGAAAGAAGAGAAATTACCTTTGTTTGCAGATAATGTAATTTTACATTAGAGGAAATTCCAAGACCCCACATGAAAACTATTATAACTAACAAACAAGTTCAATAAAGTGTCAGGGTACAAAATCAACATAGAAAAATTAGTAGGATTTCTATATGCCAACAGTGAGCAATCTGAAAAAACAATTAAAAAAAAAGTAATTCCATCTACAATAGCCACAAATAAAATTAAATAACTAGAAATTGAACAAAGTAAAATATCTCTATAATGAAACCTAGAACACTGATGAAAGTCATTGAAGAGAATCTTAAAAGATGAAAAAATATTCCATGTTCATGGATTGAAAAAAAATCAATACTGTTAAACTGTCCAAACTACTGAAAGCAATATACAGATTCAATGCAATGCCTATCAAAATACCAATGACATTCTTCACAGAAACAGAAAAAAGCAATCCTAAAATTTATATGGAACCAACAAACACCCAGCACAGCCATATCTACCTTAAGCAAAAAGAACAAAACTAGAGGAATTACATTACCTGACTTCAAATTATACTACAGAGCTATAGTAATCAAAATAGCATTTTTTTTTGTATTTTTTAAAAAAGATGTGTAGACAAAAAGAACAGGATAGAGAACTAAAAAAAAAAATTTACACACTTATAGTTAACTCATTTTTGACAAAGTTGCCAAAAACACACTGGGGAAAAAACAGCATGGTCAATGTGGAAAACTGAATATCCATATTAGGCAGATTTAAGCTAGACTCCTATTTCATGCCATATAAAAAATCAAATCAAAATGAATTAAAAACCTAAATCTAAAACCTCAAATTATGAAACTACTACAAGAATACATTGGAGAAACTCTCTGGGACTTTGGTCTGGGCAAAAGTTTCTTGAGCAATACCCCACAAGCACAAACAAAGCAAAAATGGACAAATTGGGTCAGATCAACTTTAAAAGTTTTGGAACAGTAAATAAAAAAGTTAACAAAGTGAAGCAACAACCCACAGAATGGCAGAAAATATTTACAAACTCTCCATTTGACACAGGATTAATAACCGGAATATATAGGAAGCTCAAACAAGTCTACAGGAAATGAAATCTAATAATCTGATTTTAAAATGGGCAAAAGATGTGAACATCTATTTCTCAAAATAAAACAAGTGATAAACAGTCATAGGAAACGGAGCTCAATACTATTTTTTCATAACAGAAATGATAATCAAAACTACAATGAGATGTCATTTCACTCCAGTTGAAATGGCTTATATCAAAAAGACAGGCTACAAAGCTGGTAAGAATGTGAACAAAAGGGAACCCACTTACACTGCTGGTGGAAATGTACATTATTACTACAACCACTATGGAGAACTTTTTACAGTTTCCTCAAAAAACTAAAATTAGAGCTACAATGTTATTTAGCAATCTCATTCCTATGCATATAACCAGAAAAAAGTCAATCAGTATATCGAAGAGATATACGCACTTTTATGTTTCTTGCAGCACTGTTTAGAATAGCTAGATTTGGAAGCAACATAAGTGTTCATTAATAGATGAATGAATAAAGAAAATGTGGTATATGTACACAATGGAGTACTATTTAGCCATAAAAATGAGATCTTGTCATTTGTCCTAACATGGATGGAATTAGAGATCATTATGTTAAAATGTACCACGTACAGAAAATACAGGTAATAATAATAATATGTAATGATATTCCTCTAGTTTTGTTCTTTTCGCTTAAGGTAGCTATGGCTATTCTGGGTGTTTATTGGTTTCATATAAATTTTTGGATTGTTCTTTCTATTTCTGTGAAGAATGTCATTGGTATTTCGATAGGCATTGCATTGAATCTGCACATTACTTTCAGTAGTTTAGGCAGCTTAACAATATTAATGTTTTTCAATCCATAAACATGCAATTTTTTTTTCATCTTTTGGTATGCCCTACAGAATAAAATGTACCATGTACAGAAAAACACATATTACATATTTTAACTTATTTGTGGGATCTAAAAGTTGAAACAAATAATCTCATGAACATAGAGTAGAAGTATTGTTACCAGAGGCTGGAAAGGGTAGTAAGGGTCTGGAAAAGAGGTGGTATGTTTAACGGACACAAAAACTGGAAAGAATAAATAAGAAATAACATTTGAGGCCAGGTACAGTGGCTCATGCCTGTAATCCCAGCACTTTGGGAGGCTGAGGCAGGTGGATCACCTGAGGTCAGAAGTTCAAGAACAGCCTGGCCAGTATGGTGAGACTCCATCTCTACTAAAAATAAATTTAAAAAAATTAACTGGACATGGTGGCAGGTGCCTGTAATCTCAGCTAGTAAGCAGGAAGAGGCAGGAGAATCTCTTGAACCTGGGAGGCAGAGGCTACAGTGAACCAAGATTGTGCCATTGCACTCCAGCCTGAGTGACAGAGCAAAACTCTGTCTCAAAAAAGAAAGAAAGAAGGAAAGAAAGAAAGAAAGAAAGAAAGAAGGAAAGAAGAAAGAAAGAAAGAAAGAAGAAAGAAATAAAGAAAGAAAGAGAAAGAAAGAAAGAAAAAGAAAGAAAGAAAGAAAGATTTGATAACACACACACACCAGGGTGGCTACAGTCAATAGTTACTTAATTGTATGTTTTAAAATAACTTTAAAAATGTGATTGCATTGTTTGTAACAAAAGGGATAAATTCTTGAGGGGATGTATACCCCATTCTCTCTGATGTAATTATTTTATGTTGAATCCCTGTATTAAAAATGTCTCATATACCCCACAAATGTATACACCTAAATATAAAATAAAAACTAAAAACAAAAAGAAAAAAGAACAATCAAGATTTGAAAGCAGACTAAGTGTCCATCGAAAGATGAAAGAATAAAGAAATATGGTACATAGGCACATATACACCATAAAATAGGATTAGTTCCTGTCCTTTGCAGGGACATGGATGAATCTGGAAACCATCATTCTCAGCAAACTGACACAAGAACAGAAAACCAAACACTGCATATTCTCACTCATAAGTGTGTGTTGAACAATGAGAACATATGGACACATGGAGGGGAACATCACACACTGGGGTCTGTTGGGGGGTGTGAAGCTAGGGGAGGGATAGTGGGGGAGGGAGATTGGGGAGGGATAAGATTAGGCGAAATACCTAATGTAGGTGACAGGGGGATGGAGGCAGCAAACCACAATGGCATGTGTATACCTATGTCACAATCCTGCAAGATCTGAACATGTACCCCAGAACTTAATGTGAAATAATATATATATATATGGTACATACACATAATGAAGTGCTATTCAGTCATAAAAAATTATAAAATTCTGCCATTCGCAATTACATGGATTGAATTGGAGGTCATTATGTTCAGTGAAATAAGACAGGCAAAAAATGACAAGTTTCTCATGTTCTCATTTTTTTTGAGCTAAAAATTAAACAATTTGTTTCATGGATATAGAGAGTAGAATGATGGTAACTAGAGACTTGAAATAATAGAGGATGATGATATTGTGGATGTTTAATGTGTACAAAACTATAACTAGAGAGAATAAGATCTAGTATTGATAGCACAAGAAGGTAACTACTGTCAACAATAATTTATTGTACATATTAAAATAACTAAAAGGGTACAATTGAATTATTAATAACACAGAGAAATGACAAATGCTTGAGGTGATGGACATCTCATTTACCCTGATGTGATAATTATGTATTGTATTTCTTTATAAATATATCTCATTTACCCTGTAAATATATACACCTGTTATGTACACATAAAAATTAGAAATAAAAAATTATATAAAAGTAGTTAAAACGTCATACAAAAATTATAATGAGGCAGAAAATTAACAACAAAATACAAGACTTGAATTAGTAGATTAGCTTACTGTGCTACATCCCATGTAAAATTTCAAGTTTTACAAGGGTTTAAACAGTGGAATATACTCAAATTATTGACTTTTTGGATAATGCAACACAAAATATCAAGAGGATTTATTTTACTCTGAAATAGATTTGCCACATTTTAGGCAATTTTCTGGTTTTCTATTTTACTGGTTGCTACAATAGTCAATAACAGTAAAACTTGACAATTTTTTTGCCTCCAAACCAAGCCTTAACTTTACCACTACCCAGATACAGTAGTATCTGTGTTCATACTTAAACTTCTTTCCTCTCAATGAACAGCCATTGAAATCACATCTATTTTTTTTTAAGTTCTGGGGTACATTTGCAGATCGTGCAGGAGGCATCACACTCCCTGATTTCAAACTACACTACAAGGCCACAGTAATCACAACAGCAGGGTAGTGTTACCAAAACAGAGATGTAGACCAATGGAATAGAACAGAGGCTTCAGAAGCAATGCCACACGTCTATAACCATCTGATCTTTGACAAACTGGGCAAAAACAAGCAATGGGGAAAGGATTCCCTGTTGAATAAATGGTATTGGGAAAACTGGCTAGCCATGTGCAGAAAACAGAAACTGGACCCCTTCCTGACACCTTATACAAAAGTTAACTCCAGATGGATTAAAGATTTAAACATAAGATCTAACACCATAAGAACCCTAGAAGAAAATCTAGGCAATACCATTCAGGACAGAGGCATAGGGAAGGACTTCATGACTAAAACACCAAAAGCAATGGCAACAAAAGCCAAAATAGACAAATGGGTTCACTATTAGCGTGAACCGGCAACCAACAGAATGGGTAAAAAAATTTGCAAGCTACCCATCTGACCAAGAGATAATATCCAGAATCTACAAAGAACTAAAACAAATTTACATGAAAAAAAACAAACAGCCCCATCAAAAAGTGGGCAAAGGATTTGAACACTTTTCAAATCACATCCATTGTTACAGGTTCCTCTCAACAGCTTTCTCATGCAAGAGCCTCCCTTAAGCATCTACACAATAAAGTCATAGATTCAAAGGTTTGCTGGGAGATTTGGAGGTCAAACTCCTCTTTCTAATTGTAAAAAAAAAAAAAATGTAATTGTTACTCCCTTGAGTCACTTTTAGTTCTTCTTATTCTTATTACACCTTATCTACTAAATCATACACAGATGCTCTCAACTTATGATAAGGTTACTTTCCCATAACCTCAACATATGTTGAAAATATTGTAAGTAAATGCATTTTTGACGTACAATGGGTTTATATGCCTGTAACCCCACTGTAAGGTTAGGAGCATACAAATACAAATCATTTTTACAGCATCATATAGTTGAAAAATTGTAAGTCAAACCACCATAAGTCAAGGACTTTCTGTTCTTCTAAATGTATGAAAATGTGCCCTTCTTATGTCTGTATCTTGAACAACACTAAGCATTGTCCCTTATGCTTAACACTGGTAAAAATAAACACTGGTGTAAATAAACAATTGAAGGAATATATAAATTAATGTGAACATTGTACACTGGAAAAGCAAGAGATTATAAGAAGAGAAAACACGATGGCAGCTTCTAAAGTTGCTACATATGACAAAATCTGAATTACTATATGAGATATTTCTTTTATTGTATACCCTATGTATCTATGAAACTTTTTCTTGTAGCAGAATTGAATCTGCTATATAAGTTTGAAAAATGATACTATTGTTATTACTATGATCCATGATTGTAGAATATCTTGCAAACCTTTACAAATACACTACTATGCTAGGCCTTAATGAATTTGTATTTCATTGTAGAAGAAGAGAGCATTTATAAAGAACGAAATCTACCTTAACTTGAATGGCAATATTTGAGGTACTTTAAATGAGCATTTAATCAAAATTTAGTCAACTGATAATACGGTAATTAAATATTCATTGTTTGCAGAAGGCCACTGAATGAGTTTAATAAGCACATGAAAGATAGAAATCTGGTTACCATGAGCTTCCTGCATAAAGAAACAGACTGTGTTAAGAAAGCCATAATTGATTTAAAAAGCAACACTAGAGCAGTGACTCAAGCTAATCCGATCTAGTGCATTCTATTCACAAGGCAAATATCCTCTATTTCCGAGTTATAAAATGAAACTACTTTATTGCAGCTATTTGTAGCTTCCTTACCTGTCTTCTTTTATTAGAGATCTTAAATACATAAAATCCTAAAACATACTATGGAATTATGTGTCACAATTGCTCAAAAGACAGAGCACTTATTAGAATAAATAGAATGTCTATAAAATTTGATGACTGAGACTTTGCTTATCATATTTCGTTTTTACAAAGAGCTCCATTACCTCTTTTTCACTTTTGGTTTTTATTTTTGTGGGTACGTAGTATACACATATGTATCCAGTACATGAGATATTTTGATACAAGCATACAATGCATAATAATATCAGTGTAAATGGGGTATCATCACCACCAGCATTTACCATTTCTTTTTGTTACAAACATTCCAATTATATGCCTTTAGTTATTTTTAAATGTACGAAAATTAAAATATTGTTGACAGTAGTCACCCTCCTGTGTTATCTAGATCTCATTTATTCTATCTAATAATATTTTTGTACCCATCAACCATCTCCACTTTCCCTACCTCACATTACCCTTTTTAGCCTCTGAGAACTCCACCTACTCTGTGTCTTTATGAGTTTTTTTTAAAAACTTATTTCCCACAAATATGTGAAAACATGCAAAGTTTATCTTTCTGTATTTGACTTATTTCACTTAACATAATGACTACTAGTTCCATCCATGTTGTTACAAATAACAGGATCTAGTGCTTTTTCTGGATAAGGAGAATTTTATTTTGTATATGCAACACATTTTCTTTATCCATTTATCTGTTAATGAATATTAAGGATGCTTCCAAATCTGGACTATTGTGAATAGTGCTGCAATAAACATGAGAGTTCAAATACCCTTTCATTATAGTGCTTTTTTTTTTTTTGAGGGTATATACCTAGCTGTAGGATTATTAGATTATGTGGTAGTTCTATTCTTAGATTTTAAGAATCTCCCAACTGTTATCCATAGTGGTTGTACTAACTTACATCTCCAACAACAGTGTAGAAAGGTTCCATTTTCTTCACATCTTTGCCAGCATTTGTTACTGTCTGTCTTTTGGACATAAGCCATATCCACTTAGTTGAGATAATATCCCATTATAGTTTTGATTTGCAGTTATCTGATGATCAGTGATGTTCAGCACCTTATCATATGTCTTTTTGCCATTCGTATGTCTTTTATTTTGAGAAACGTTTATTCATATATTTTTCTTATTTTTTATGTCAGATTACTAGATTTTTTTCCTATAGGGTTGTTTGAGCTCCTTATATATTCTGGTTATTAATTATTTGTCAAATGAATAATTTACAAATATTTTCTCTCATTTTGTGAACTTTCTCTTCACTTTGTTGATTGTTTCTTTTCCTGTGTAGAAAGCTTTTAATCTTGATATGATTCCATTTGTACATTTTTGCTTTGGTTGCCTGTGCTTTAAGATTACTCAAAAAAAAAAAAAAACTTTGCCAAGACTAAGGTCCTTGAGAGTTTCCCCAAATTTTTCTTTATGCAGTTTCATAGTTTGTGAACTTAAATGTAACTCCTTAATACATTTTGTTTTGTCTTTTGTATATTGTGAGAAATGTGGATCTAATTTTATTCTTCTGCATATGGATTTCCTGTTTTCCCAAGACCAATTATTGAAGAGACTATACTTTCTTCAATTAATGTTCTATGCATCTCTGTGAAATATAAGTTCACTATAGATGTGTGGATTTCTTTAGGGGTACTATTGTGTTTTATTTTTCTATGGGTCTCTTTTTTGCCAGTACAATCTTGTTTTGGATACTAGAGATATGTAGTAAATGTGAGGTCAGGAAATATGATTCCTCCAGTTTGTTATTTTTGCTCAAAATTAATGACTATTCTAAGTCTTTTGTAATGTCATAGAAACTTTAGGACTTTTAAAAAAGTTTCCATGAAGAACATCATTGGTATTTTGATAGAGATTGCACTGAATCTGTAGATTGCTTTTGGTGGTATGGACAGTTTAACAATATTGATTTTTTCAATTCATGAACATAAAATATATTTTTTTGTGTGTCTTATTCAATTTTTTGAAACATTATTGTATAATTTTTTATCTTAAAGATCTTTCATTTCTTTGCTTAATTTCTACATATTTTATTTCACTTGTAGCTATTGTAAATGAGATTGCTTTATCGATTTATTTTCAGTTTGTTCCCTCCTGGCATATAGAAATGATACTAATTTTTATGTTGATTTTGTAGCCTACAACTTTACTGAATTTGTTTACCAGTTATAATATTTTTTGTGGAACCTGTAGATTTTTCTATACATGATATCGTGTCATCAGCAAAAAAGAACAATTTGACTTCTTTCTCTTGAATTTGATGCCCTTCATTCCTTTATTCTCTCTGATTGCTCTATCTAGTTCTCAAGTATTATGTTTAATAATGGTTGCAAAAGTGGACATCTTTATTGTGCTCCCAATCTTACAGAAAAGGTTTTCAGCTTTTTTCCCATCCAGTATGGTACTAACTGTTGGTCTGTCATATATGGTTTTTATTACATTGAGCTCTGTGCTTTGTGTACTCGTTTTTTTTTTTTTTAACTTTTATTTTAAGTTAAGGGATATACATGCAGATTTCTTACAAAGTGAAACTAGTGTCATGGTGGGGGTTGTTGTACAGATTATTTTACCACCCAGGTATCAAGCCTAGTACCCATTAGTTATTTTTCCTGACCCTTTTCCTCCCTCCATCCTGCACTCTCCAATAGGCCCCAGTGTATGTTGTTCCCCTCTATGTGTCCATATGTTGTCATTATTCACTTCCCACTTATAAGTGAGTGCACATAGTGTTTGATTTTCTATTCTCACATTAGTTTGCTAAGAGTGGTGGTCTCCAGCTCTATCTATGTCCCCGTAAAGGACATGATCTTGTTCTTTCTAAAGAAAAAAAAAGAAAAAAACCAATATTATCTCCATAGATGCAGGAAAGGATTTCGATACACCCAGTTTTTTTAAAGTTTTTATAATAAAAAATGTTGAGTTTTATCTAACACCTTTTTAGTATCAATTGAGATAATCAATTGAATAATTTTTGTTTATTCTCTTCATATAATGTATTAATATTACATTAATTGGTTTGTGTATATTGATCTATCCTTGCATGCCTAGGATAAATTTCACTTTGCCAAAAATGACAGTTTTTATGTGTTTTGTTTAAGATTTTCACTTCAGTATTTATTGTTGATATTGTCTTATAGGTTTTTTTTTCTTTTCTTTTCTTTTTTTCTGATGTGTCGTTATCTGGTTTTGGTATTAAGGTAATACTAGCCTGAAATAATGATTTGGATATATTTCCTTCTCCTTTTTTTTTTTTGGAATAATTTGAGTAGGATTGGTATTAATTCTTCTTTAAAGATTTCGTGGAGTTAAGCTGTGAATCCATAAGGTCTTGAGCTTATTTTGGTTTTGGCCAAAATAGATCTTATTATGGCTTCAGTCACATTACTTTTTATCGGTCTGTTTAGGTTTCAGATGTCTCCATAGATTAATCTTGGTAGACTGTAAGTGTCTTGAAATTCATTTATTTCTTCTTGATTTTTCTGTTTATTGGCGTAGAGTTGCTCATAGTAGCCACTAATGATACTTCAAATTCCTGTGGTGTCAGTTGTAATGTATCTTTTTTCTTCTGTATTTTTTTTTAATTTGGGTATTCTTTTATTTTTATCTGTCCCAAACTTTGTCAATTTTATTTATTCAATACAACTTTTGTTTCATTAATCTTTTGTATGGTTTTCTTTATTTCATTTATTTCTGTTTTAAGATTTATTTTTTTTTATTTGCTACTAATCTTGGGCTTGGTTTGCTTTTCCTTGACTAATTTTTTAAGAGGCAATGTTAGCTTGTTTATTTGAAGTTTTTCTTCTCTTTTGATATAGACACATATAACTACCAACCTCCCTGTTTATATTACTTTTGGTATGTTCCATAAATTTTGTTTTGTTGTGTTTTCATTATCATTTGTTTCTGAAATTTTTCAATATTCTTAATTTATTTATTGACCCACTGGTCATCTAGGAGCATATTGCTTAGTTTCCATGTGTTTAAATATTTTCCAATGCTTCTCCTGTCATTGATTTCTAGTTTTATTCTATTGTGGTCACAGAAGATGCTTTATATTATTTCAATTTTCTGCATTTTTTAAGACTTGTGTTTGTGCCCTACCATATAGCCTGTCTTTGAGAATGATCCATGTGCTGAGGAAAAGAATGTATTCTGTAGCCATTGGAAGAAATGTCCTGAAAATATATATTAGATCCATTTGGTCTGTAGTGCAAATTAAATCTAATGCTTTCCTGTTGATTTTCAGTATGGATGATATGTCCAATGCTGAAAGTGGGGCATTGAAATCTGAAGCTGTAATGGTATTGGGGTCTATCTCTCTCTTTAGCTTTAATAGTATTTGCTTTATATAGCTGAGTGTGCCATTATTGGATGCATATATATTTACAATTATTATAGTTTGTGGCTGAATTGACCCCTTTATTATTACATAATAATCTTTATTGTCTCTTTTTATAGTTTTTGTCTTAAAATCCATTTTGTCTTATATAAATATAGCTACTTCAGCCTTTTTTATTTCTATGGCATGAAATATATTTTATTTCTATGGCATGAAATATAATAAATATACTTTATTAGCTTGAAGGCAGCAGAGAAGAGGATCTTAGTAGTGGTTGTGACTAAGGGTCTTTTGCTTGTATCCTGAGGGTTCCACCCCAGAGAGATTCTGGTCAGCACTCAGTGCAATCAGCCCAGGATAGAGAATCTATGCTGTGGGCATAGCCAGTGTTCCTTATCTGGGGACAAACAGTATGGGGGGGAGGGGTTGGGGAACCCGTGAAATAGACCAGCCTCCTCTTCTTGAGTTGACTGTAGTTTTTTAAGGATATGGATAGGGTCTTTGCACCTCCATTAGCTTCAGGGTATCAAGGGAATTTCCTCTGCAGAAGTTGTGGCAGAGAGGTGTTCAGTTGCCACTGGAGGCTCTGTCCTTGGAGTTGCCAAGCTGCTACTAGCTCAATAGCTATGGAGGAGAGTGGCTGCAAGCCCAGGATTTGATCAGCTGCCCCATGAGGAGATAGGGAAATGGGCACCCACGTAACAGTCTGGCCACTTTTCATAGGGCTGTGGTGGTATGGTGGGCACCTGCTGTGATCCCTAATTGCCTCTATTATTCCAAAACCTGGAGGTATCACCAGCAAAAGCTATGATACGGCAAAGAGGACAGCCAATCCTTCTTTCTGGAAGCTCCATCCCATGGAGGTACAGAACTGTTGCTAGCCCAAACACACTTGTAGAAGATAGCTGGAGACCCATGTCTGGGTTTCTTTAAATAGAGCTGCTGTGCTATGCTGGATCTTCACTTCAGTCCTTGGTTCTCTTGGACCATCAAAAGTCTAAAGGCTGGAATGTCTAAGTCACCCAAACAGTAAACATAGCAGCCTACCCCTCCCTATGGGAGCTCTGTTTCAGGGATGTTTGAAACCTCTGTCAGCCAGAGCACCACCATGGATAGCTGGAGACTCTGGTTGGGAGGCCCCAGCCAGTGATGAGAAATGAGATCAGAGACACACTTATAAAAGTAGCCTGGCCATGTTTTCATAGAGCAGCTATGCTCTGCTGGGTTACTGCTTCTGCCCCCAGTCAGCATGGACTCTTCAAGGCCTAAAGTCTGGAAAGGCTAAGTTGCCAAACAGCACAGATGGTGACCCACTCCTCTCTCTGGGATCTCTGTCCCCAGGATGGTTTCAAGTCTCTTTGGAGTAGAGAACACTAGAAAGGGAGGCTGAAGGCTCCAGTTGGGAGATTGCTGCCCTCCTAGTGAGGAAGAATAAAATTGGGAACATATAAAGGGTAAGCTGGCATGGCTAAGTTGCCCAAACTGCAAAAATGGTGGCCTGCCCCTCTCCCAGGGAGGTGCAACACTGTTACCAGTGGCTGGCTGGAATTTCAAGCCAATGGGACTTATCCTGTCAGGTGTCACTGAAGTGGGGCCTGCAGACTATCACTACTCAGGCCCCTGAATTCAACCTCTTGCCTAGGAGTATATATTGGAGTCTAATATCCTGCTTTGCCAAAGTTGCAGCTACTTTTGCTGGGAAGCTCAGAGAACTGAAGTACCTAAGGCTCCCAGATCTCTGTGAAAAGGCCTCATTATCTGGAGTAACACCCAAGCATTATTGTTTCATGGCCACAGCAAATAAGGACATGAACACATAGAGTGAGGTTGAAAGTGAGAGTTTAATAGGTGAAAGAGAAAAGTTCTCTGCTACAGAGAGGGGTCCTGGAAAAATGGGTTGTCAGATCTGAGATAAAATGCAAGGAGTTTTATAGATGAGCTGGTAGGAAAGTGGTGTCTGATCTACATAGGGTGTGAAAACCCAGTTGGAAAAGGTGTGGTATTTGCATAGGGTGTGACTCTCTCTTAGCCCCCACTCTAATCTTTTATTATACACGTGGGTTCACTGCCTGAGCTCTGCCGTGTTGCCCATTTCTTTATTACTGTATACATGGTAACAAAAAAACAAGATGGAGACTTCATGTTGAACATGACTGGCCCCCAGGTAGCTGTTTTCTATTGGTGCAGCTGTCAGCATTTCCGCATGCAAGCTTCTTGTTTCCTATTTATGTTTGCAGCTTGCTTTTTCAGGCTGCTCTTTGTTAGAAAAGAAGTACTTTGGGGGGCTGCTTTCCGATAGGAGGGAAATTCTGCTGAGGACTCTTTTGCCCTTACTCTCTGCCTAAATAATTTATTTTTACCTCTTATATCATCTCCCTCCTAAGAAGTGGAAACTCTAACTTCTGTTAGTGAGTTTTGGATGATGACTCTTTCTGGCTACTTTCTGCTAGAGAGGGGTGATGTGGGAAACACCAGCAAAGGCTCCTCTTGGTGTCAATCTAAGAGCTGTCAGAAGAAATGTGTCCCCATGCATGGCTCCATGTGCAGCACCATTTGGAGTTTAATAGCTTCTTGGTGAGAAGATTTAAAATTTACAAGGAGGTTTAAAATATAAAGTTTAAATATGAGTGTTAAAACTACCACTATTAGTGGGAGTACTATAGGCTACAACCATGACAGTAGAGTTTGCTTGATACCTGTTAGCTATTCCGATGGATTCGCCTACACCCCATGTTGCTGTTTTTTACCAGAAGCCTTAATGTAGAAGCAACCTTTTACTTAGGATAAGAGGCATTTTGATTGGGCAGCTGGAGTAACTTTAGAATTAACTTTGGCTATTTTTTTCTGCAATTATTAATCCTGTTATACAGGTTATAATTAGGAAGAATATTACAGTAATTGGTCATTTCCAACCAGAGTTCCATATTGCAGGTGCCACAGTAAATAATCCTACTGCAAATGGTAGAGTGAGCATAGCAATTTCTCCAAGTGTGGTGTAGTAAATAATTTCCATTAAAATTTTTACTTGGAAGACATAGAATTTACCTTTGAGGGTCTATAAAGTTACAAATGTAATTCCATGGATAATCAAAATCTCTTTGTAAATATGCATCCAAAGAAGTTCTAATAGCTGGTGGCAAGTCTTGAGAGGAAATGTAGAAATGACGGAAATTATCTATCAAAGTAAGAGTGAGAATGAGTAGGATGAGTGGCCCTCACTCATTTACGTATCTTTTATGGTTTTCAGCTTATGATCCTCTATCTCTTCACATTCATGTCCAGGACATTCGTCTGGGCTGTCTGGGGCTACTTCATCAACTTTCCAGGCTTAGATTCATGCATGATGTATCCAGGAGTTGATTCCTGTAACTTTTACCACACTGATGGAGTTAAAAGAATAACAGTGTAAGACTCTCACAAGCTTAGGCTTAGGTGAGGAGAGACAGAAGGGAGAGCCTTTACTAACATGAAATCTCCTGGATTAAATAAAGATGGTCTTATTTTGGGGGCTTGGACTTCTGCTAATTGTGTTTATTCCTGTTGGAAGTAAGCTAGAGAGGCTACATGCTTAATCAATTTTGAGGTCTCTTGGTCTAAAAAAAAATTATTTGTAAGAAAAGGGCATCTATACAGAATTTTAGAAGAGCTCAGAACTAACTTTAAAGGGGTATTGTTCATCCACAGTAAAGCCATGGAAAGATGAGTGACCAAAGGAGGGTGAGTTTCTTGGAACAGGCACCTTATGATAATATTGTTTGTCTTCTGTATTCTTTTTGGAGGACTAGGGTCTCCAAGGACAATGGGGAAGATACTGTAGGCATAGCTCCTTTGAGGCCTTCTTCGTGATTGTTGCTTTAAATGAAGGGCCATTGCCACTTTTGAGGTATTTCGGTAGACCAAAGTGAGAAATTATTTATTAACTAACACTTTTATTACCTTAGATGCCTTTTTGGTATAGCATGGAAATTCTTCTATCCAGTTAGTGAAAGTATCTATCCATATCAGGAAGTATTGGATGCCCTTCACCTTTGGCATGTGGGTAAAATCTATCTGCCAGTCCTCCGTTGGGTAGCTTTTCATTCTTTGTGTTTGAGAAGGAAGGAGCTGTCTGTTAAGGGGATTATATTTAAGGCAGACAACAAGGGTTAAAAACCTGTTTAACTGTTTTTATTAAGTTCTCCCCTGAAAACAATCTCTGAGCACACTAATAAGTTTTACCTCTTTCAAAGTGAAAAGTTTGGTAAAGGATCCTCAAAGACTTTCCAATGGCTGGAGGCTGGAAAGTACTTTGCCTTTCCCTGACTGCAGCCACCCTGAGGTCTGAAAACTGTACCCTCAACAGATGGCCCATTCTGTCTTTGCAGGAGAGTAGTGAGGCTTAATTTCTCTTATGGCACCTTCTCAGATGAGAGGGGCTTTGAATGTGTTAACACCTTGAGGCTTTCTTGTCACTGACTTGGCTGCCTAATCAACTAACTTGTTCTCTTTGACTATCTCATCTGTTCCCTTCTGATGTCCCTTAGAACGTATCACTGCTACTTCTGTGGAAGAAAAACTGAAGATAATAACCTGTTAATTTTCAGATGGTATTTTATAGGGGATCCATTAGCAATAAGAAAGTGTCTTTCCTTCCAAATGGCAGCATGAGCATAAAGAACTAAGAAAGCATATGTGGACTCAGTGTAAATGTTAAGTAATTTTCCCATGTTCAATTCAAGTGCTCTTGTAAGAGGTATCAATTCAGCTAGTTGAGCACTTGTGGATGGATAGAGGGGTGCAGTTTCTATAACGTTGTTCAGACTGACTACTGCATAGCCTGCTTTAAGAACTCCTTGCTTCACAAAGGAACTTCCATTTGTAAAGAGGGTTCAGTCTGGATTTTCTAGGGAAGTTCCCTTGAGATCCTCCCTGGCTTCATAGGTGTCTACCACCACTTGTTCACAGTGATGTTGAGGTTCCCATTTCTTTGGGAAGAAAGTGGCTGGGTTTAAGTGAAAGCAAAATTTTAATTGGACTGTAGAACCCTCTAACAGCAAAGCCTGATACTTAAGGATCTGGCTTTCTGTTAACCAAAGGCTGCCCCTAGAGGACAACAATCCTGCTACATTATGAGGGGTATAAACAGTTAAGCCATTTTCAGGGTTAATTTGGTGGACTCTGGTACCAATAGGGGTACCACAGCAATGGCTTGGAGGCATGCTGGCTATCCTTTAGCCACCACATCTGGTTTTTTACTCAGGTAGCCCATTGGCTGTTAAGCTGGTCTTTGGGCTTGAGTTAAATCTCCCAGGGCCATTTTCTTCCTTTTTCATATATAAAGATTAAAGACCTTCCCTATGGGAAGGCTGAGGGCTAGTGCCTTATGTAAGTCTTGTTTTAACTTGTTACAAGTCTTTTAAGCTTCAGTTTCCCAGGTGAGACAATTAATTTTAGCAACTTGAGTTTCTTTTATGAAGTGATATAAGGGTCAAGCTATCTCACTGTACCCAGTACAAAATCCTGTAATGTCCAAAAATACTCATAGTTGCTTGAGGGTTTTAGGAAGGGGAAAAGAGAAAACTGGCTTAATCTTTTCTTCCCTTAATGCTCTAGTGCCTGGTACTAAAACCAGGTACTTCACTGAGGTTTGGCAAAGCTGGGCCTTGAATTTTGAAACTTTATATACTCTGTCTGCCAAGAAATTAAGAAGAGCTTCAGTGCCTTCCTGAGGAGCTTCCTCAGTTGAGGCACAGATACAAATTTTATCTAAATATTGCAAGACCCTGGCCTGAGGATGAGAAAATTTGAAGAGGTCCTTTGACAGTACCTGTCCAAATAAGTGCAAACAGTCTCAAAATCCCTGTGCCATCACTGTCCATGTTAACTGAGCAATTTGGCCAGAAGGATCTTCAAAGGCAACCAGGTATTGAGAGTCAGGATGTAACAGTATACAGAAAAAGGCATTCTTTACATCTAGGACTGTGAATCATTTAATTCCCTCAGGTATTTGAGTTAGCAAGGTATAGGGATTAGAGACCACCATATGAATTGTGACTATGGCCTCATTAATGAGGAGGAAGTCATGAACTAGTCTCCATTTCTCACTGGGTTCTTGTATCCCTAATATTGGGGTATTGCAGGGGCTGTTACAGGGTTTGAGGAGGCCCTGCATTTTTAGGTATGAATAAATAGCATACCAAATAGCATTTGGTATGCTATTTATTCAATTTGTTAATGGTAACAATAAACAATAAAGATTATCAGTAACAAAATGATTGTCATACTTCTCACAACTTATTGTGATTCACCAGTGAATACTAACAAAACTACTACCATTTAATTTATATGATTCTAAAATTCAATTAATCTCTAGGAGTAAGGTTTTCAATTTTCAGAACAGATCAAAAGGGAAAATATTTAGAAGCAGAGAGTTGACCTGGTGTATACTAACGCACTCTACACCGGTACTCCCTGAGTTGATGTTTGCATAAAATTTTCTGTGGCTGTGTTGGAATTAATTAATGAAGGTTTACATTTTGTCATCCATGTGTTTTACGATTCTTCCTCTCCTTTCCTTGGTTTAAATTACATGTCTGTCATTTTTTAGTCTTGTGATTCTAAATAAATATCTTTACTCTCTTAACCTCAATTTCTCCACAGTAAAAATATGGAAAAATAATGCCCATTTCATACAAAGTTCCTGTGAAGATTAAATGAGAATCCATTTATACATACATCATAGACTATAAATTTGAGGAGTTAAATTAAAGAAAATGTAAGCCCGGCAAGTAAGAAGTAAACTTTGGATGTAAATTCCAAGGAAGTAAGTGTTGGGTATATCTAGCCAGGACCAGAATTCATTATCACTCTAAGCTAATTCAGGCATAAAGATTGACAGAAAACAATAGGCATCTATACAACTGATGTGTTTGATATATATATATATATATATATATATATATATGTATATATATATATATATATATATATACACACAGACACACACACACACACAGATACACACTTACACACACACTTATTCGTGTATCACCTAATAAAGGGGATTCATTTTCAGAAATGTGTTCTTTGGCAATGTTACCATTGTGCAAACATCATAGACTACATTTAAACAAACCTAGATGGTATATCCTACCAAATGCCTAGGCTACATTATATGGCCCCTTATTTCTAGGCTACAAACCTCTACAGCGTATTACTGTATTGAATACTGTAGGCAATGGTAACATAGTGGTAGGAATTGGTGTATCTAAAAATATTTAAACATAGAAAGGTACAGTAAAATGTAGTATCATAATGTTATGGGACCACCATCATTTATGTGGTCCATAATTAACTAAAACACAGTTATTCAGAGTCGCTCCAAAGTGGGGAAGTGGGGCAAGATCGTTTACATCTAGAAAGGACAAGTGTTGGACAGCTGAAATCAGTCTCCATGGGGATTATTTTTGTTAACAGATTTCTTCTGGGGAATAGCTGATTGTGTGGTTTTATTTTTCAAAACTCTGCTTCAGCACGATGTGAAAAAAAGAAGCAACTATGGAAACTCATCTGATTCCAGATATGATGATGGAAGAGGGCCACCAGGAAACCCTCCCTGAAGAATGGGTAGAATTAATCATCTGCATGGCCCCAGCCCTCCTCTAATGGCTGGTGGATAAGGAAGGTAAATGTCTGCTCTAAGAAGCAGACAACTGGACATGTGCATTCATAACAGAAGGAAACCATCAAGAAGTGGAAGGTTGACCATGCTGAGCAGTAGATAATTGTGTATGTCTAAACAAGACTGCTCTGTGTTCTCACAGATGAATGAGGTCATGCTGGGAATTCCCTCTTCAGGGAACTAGCCTGACTGACATGCAGTTCCATAAATGTATGTGTTTCTCTCATTACCTTTTTGTATAGTTTATTAAAGTATTAATATAGTTTTAATAAGTAAATTTTTAGGTTGCACAATGGACTCCTCATCTTTATATCAAATCACGAATAAACTGCATCTGAAGAAAATAAATAAAAGCCTGTGTATTTAGCACTGTTCAAAATTGCAGTTATTCAGAGGATGACTGTGTATATATGAGGGCATTTATTAGGGAAATTAGCTCATGTCATTATAAAGTCTAAGAGGACCCAAGAGAGGCCACCTGCAAGCTGGAGATTCCAGGATGATGATGGCAGCATAGCTTAGTCTAAGTTCAAAAGCCTCAGTAACAGGAAATCCAATAGCACAGTTCTCAATCTGAGGCTGAAGGCCTGAGAATTACATGGGGGGAATGGGAATAGGAGCACTCGGGTAAGTCTTGGCATCCAAAGACTGGAGATCAGGGGGAATTATCATATTCAAGGGAAGAAGAAAAAAATGTCCTAGCTCAGGAGTGAGAAGGAGCTGCATTTTCTCTGTCTTTATATTCTATCCAGACACCCCACCAATTGGATGATGTCTGCCCACATTGAAGCCTAATCTTTCTGACTCAGTTCACCAATTCACAAGCCAATGTCCTCTGGAACATCCCCACGGACAAACCCAGAAATAATGCTTTACTAGTCCTGTAGGATTTCCTTAGTCCAGTCAGGTTGTCACATAGAACTAACAATCACAAATCCATTTGCTGTCAACTTGGCACTCATAAGCATCCAATTAAACCATCCTTAATCTCCAAATAAAGACAATAACAGGGTACGAGTTCTGCCGAACATAATACAAGTACCCTTTATACAATTGAAAATGCATTCATTTATCCCACAGAAAAAGAGAAAAAGTCTTTGGGTGATGTTTACTTTCTCCTGCTATTTCATAATTTAAATACTGATATAAAGTCAACATATTTTATGTTACATGATAAAAAATAAAAATAAATATATTTGCTTAATGTGTGTGTGTATATATCCACAAATATATTCTTAACAAAGTAGTGAACTATTCATGACAGTTATAGTCTTTTTTCTATAACTTATCATGTGTTTGTACCTGGTATTTATTACTATCTTCTTCTACTACCCATTCTTTATTCTGTTTGCCCCCAGCAAGCGACTCAGCTTGTCATGTTTCTTAGCCTGGTGACATAATCCACATATTCAGCCCTGAAGGGTCTGTGTCATTTTTATTATAGTCCTGCCAGTATTGGTTTGTTGTAATTTCCCATTGTCCTTAATCACAGAACATGGTAATATTGAGAGACATCCTACCGTATCTTCTGTATTCCAAACACACTCTTCTTTACCTCTATTGTAAAGTATTTATTCAATTTTCCCTCATTAGTCTGGAGCAATAACTCCAGCCAACAATGTAACTTCCTTGTTAGCCTGTTGACTCGGGGTCATGAAAAACCCAAAGTGGCAGGGTGGCGGTCTCAATTTCCACTTCAATAAAATTACTGTTGTGTATCCTGGTGAAACCATTTCTCCCTTTAGAAATAAGACCTATCAGACAACAGAATATAAATTCATAAGAACCGGAAGCAAAAAACTGTTAGTGGGTCATTTGAATTAATGGTGACTCATGCCATTTCCATTTCACCCGTTGATTTCTGAACCAGTGAATGCTGTCTGTGAGAGAAACAATGCCATCTATTGGATGCTGTTTCTCAGCATATATAGACTTCTTCATCTAATTGTGCAAAGTATAATAAACTAGCTGGTGCTGCACTGCAACATCAAAAGGTCATTTCACCGTTCTATCAAGTCAAAAGCTTAAGGATAATATGGAACATAGCAAGATCAGTCAATTCTGGAAACCTGAACCCACTGCCATACTTCTTTGGCTGTGAAGTGAGTTCCTTTGACAGAAGAAATGTTGTGTGGGCTACCATGACAGTGAATAAGGCATTCTGTACATCCATGGATAAAAGTTTTGGCAGAAAATTTGCCTGAAGGTTATGCAAATCTATATCCAGAGTAAGTGTCTATTCCAATAGGGCCAAAACACTTCTCCTTCCATAATGGAGATGGTCTAAGGTCATCAACCTTCAATTAGTCAGTTGATTGATCACTCCAGGGTATGGTGCCATATTGGGGTTCTGTGTTGGTCTCTGCTGCTGGATGATTGGGCACACAGTGATAAGTGTATTCATGATGACCTTGGTGAGTAAAAGTTCATGTTTCTGAGCCCAAGAATAACCTTAATTCCTGTCATCATGGCCACTTTTTATAGGAGCCCATTGGGCAAGGACAAGGGTGACTGAGGAAAGAGACTTGCTAGTATTCACAGAATAATTCAACTTATCCATTTGATTATTAAAGTCCTCTTCTGCTGATGTCATCTACTGGTGGGCATGCACATGGCACACAAATATCTTTACATATTTTGCCCACTCAGAAGAGTATATTCTCATCTCTTCCCCAAAATTGCCAACAATTTTCCAATTATGTTCTTTCTAAACTCCCAACCATACAGACAAACAATTGGCTACAAATGTATATAATCACACTTCTGGCATTCCTCTTTTCAAGCAACGTGAACCACCTGATGCACTGCCTGAAATACTGCACATTGACAAGATTTCTCTTCAAAACCATCCTTAATAGATATCCCAGAAATGAGCCATAGTGCCGCAATCATCCACTTTTGAGTGATCCTTTTATATTGTGCAGACCCATCCGTAAACCAGCTCCTAGTATCCTATTTCTTTGTCAACTGATGATAAGATACTCTCTATGAGGCCATAAGTGAAGGCCTAGACAAAGAAAGCAGTGTAGCAGGAGTGTGAACCATAAATATTTGGGCCACTTCTTTATGCTATGTAGCTTAGTTGTGCTTTCAGGACCTGCTCGGACATGATCATGTATATACAATTTCCACATTATGATAGAGTGTTGCCATGCACAATCAGTTTTATGGCTTGGTAGGGTCAGATAATGCTCAATTCATGAAAGGCAGTTCAGGTTGCCTGGTAACGTGGTGGCCCATTGTCATGCAATCAATTGCTATGAAGGCCCATTAGCAAGCTTAAAACCATCTCTCAAACAAAAGAATAATTATCTGTTAATAATAGCAGAGTGCTGCACTAAAATCTTTAGGTCTTCTACTACTATTCACCTAGAGAAGCCTAACAAAGGCTTCAGTCAGCATTCCTATCTGCCAGTGGCATCTCAAGTAGTGCTGAAGCATATAGCTCAAGTGTCAGAGCATCTTGCACAGAAGTCTGGTCCTGCTGCAGAGCCTTCTGTCTTGGGCTCCACTCAAAAACTAGCAGCTTTATGGATCACTTGCTGGATGGACCAGAGTAACACACCCAAATGAGGAATGTATTGCCTCCAAAATGCAAGTAGACCTACCAAATAATGTGCCTGTTTCTTGTTTGTAGGAGGGTCAGATACAACAATTTATTATTGACCTTAGAAGAGATACAGTGGCATGCTTAACACCACTGGACGCTAAAACATTTAACTGAGATAGAAGGCCCCTGAATTTTAGTTAGATTTACAACTCTTTGACACACAAGTATCTTATCAATAGATACAGAACACTTGCTACTTTAAGCTCACTAGATTCAATCAGCCTAATGTTATTGATGTAATAGACCACTGTGATATCTTGTAGAAGGTATAGGTGTTCGAGATCCCTGGTAACTAAATCGTGACATAGGACTGAAGTGTTTGTATAACCCTACTATAGGATAGCAAAAGTGTATCTTCACCCTTGCCAGCTGAAAACAAACTTTATTTAGTAGATCTTGTAGACAGGTATGGAGAAAAAGGCACTTGCCAGATCAAAAGCTGCATGCCAAGTACCAGAAAATGTGTTAATTCACTCAAGGAATGAAGCCCCATTTGGTACAGCAGGTACAATTGTAGTTACCACTTGTTGAAGCTTACATAATTCACTGTTATTCTCCAGAATTCCAGGGAAGTTAAATAGTGATGTGTTGGGAATCACCAGCCCTGTATCCCCAAATTGCTTTCATGTGGACTTTTATATCATAAAAGTCTTCATAGCACAGGTCACGGAAGCAATGTGGATATTCTTCCAATTGCTAAGTATCCCTATTCCAATTATGCATCTGGAACTGGGTAAATAACCTCGATATGGGGTCAGGGATCCACTGGATACACTGTAAATCAGACCTGAGCTAAAACTCCATTGATTACTTGACTTCCATAAACCCTTACTCTAAGTGGAGCACCACAGTGACATTTTGGTCTCCAGGAATCAATGTCAGTTCAGAACCACTGTTCAGTGGTTTCAGAAATGTCTAATTTTTCCCCCATACACAGTTACTCTGGGAAAAGGCTGTAGGTCCCTTTGTGAAAAGGTAAGAGGAATATTAACAGTACTGACTAAATTCTCGCTAGTGTACATTGATCCTTTCTGGAAGAGACCTGGTTATATCTTCATTTAAAGAATTTGGGACCAGTAAACTGGTCCAAGTCTGGGAATTAATTAAGGAGCCATGATTCTTTATTTTTTATTCAAGTTAGGTTTTTTTCACTTAACCTGAATGTTTTCTATGTATACAAATCAAGTAAAAATTTAATAGGTCTTGCAACTATTTTACTTCTTAGAAAACCATGATTAACAAGCCAATGCCGTAGACCTATACAAGTCAAACTATTCTGATTCTTACTTTACTTCTTCTATCTATTATGATAACTACACCTGACATATTTTTGATGGTTAAGTGGGGCCATATGCTTTCTGTCACCCCAGGATCAAATGATTTTCATGGCATTTAAGTTTTTCAATTGAATGACTGTGGCTCTCACAATAAAGTCTGATCTATAAGAAGAGCAATTATGGAGATCTTCAGAAATGCTAGGGATCCTCTCGCAAATCTGTTTTTCTGAGTTTTGATGAAGGGTGTGTCTTCTGGATGCTTCAGGTGTGGTGAGTACACTTTAAGTGACAAATCCACTCTAGCATTCCAGTCTTCCTAAGGTTTTGAATCCCTACCTTTACATTAAATCAGGGATATCAGGCATCTACAACTTAACCACAGGGGTCATCTTTTGATTCATGTTTCAGCTAACCAATCATATTTTTGCCACATTTTTAACTCAGTGAGGTGCAATACTAAATGAATAATCACAATGTGGTGGGTCCATGTCAATAAATTCACCCTTATCCGCCTTTATGGTTCTTTCACCATTATCCCACACCCATGATATTTGTTCCCACATGGGTTTCCCCTACACTTATTCCTAAAAAACTCAAGTATTTCTTTCATATGCCCTCATGAGTTACACTTTTTACCTCATCTTTGAAAGCCTGCTTGGACATGAGTCTAGCTATGGGTCTACAAGCAAAGAGGGGTGGGTGGGGTTCCTGAGGAAAGTCAGCATTGTCTGACTGCCTCAGGAGATACTATTATCATTTTCTCAAGCAATGTAGAGTTAATCCTTGAGACAGAAATGTAAAGGCCTATTTTACTCTGGGTGATCATGCTGCTGCCACTGTGAATGGGGGTGAGCGTGGGTAGGTCACTGACAAATAAGACTAATAAGAATTTAGGAACTCAATGTTCCCAGCCTCATCAGGATTTTCTGCACTCCCCTAACCCAACTTAAACTATCTAATTTTTTCCCACAATATAGAACTTCACTTTAAAGTAGACATTCTGAGAGACTGAGAATTCAACCTTTATTGTAATTGAGCTAATTGCATGATAAAAGCTTGAGTGTGATTTTCAGCAAATTTATTTTGGTGACTCCAGGAGATAAGATACTCTCTCAGGACGCACTTTGACAACTTAGGGTATTTATACAAAACTGGAGTCTGAGATTTGAATCCCCGAGTTTATCATTTTCTATCATCACTTTGTTCAGTGACATTAGAAGCAACCCCAGCATCACTATATTTTGTTGTTTTTCACTAATGTTCAAAAGTTTCATATATCAAGTTACTAAGTTCTTTGCCTTTTGTAAGTTGTTTCTTAGGATTATCAACTGCCGATAGTTTGTATGCCTTATAAACAATTTATAACAGACACTATCAATGTCCTCTGAGTCTATTCTTAAAAGAAGAATTGCTAACATTTAGGCCTAATCCAATTAGAAAGCCAATTCCAGAAACACAAGAAACAATTCTTAAAAAAATTTCCTAAAAATTCTTCTCTTTAGAACCATTCTTTGGACCAAAATCTGTATTCAGGAAGATACTCTAGAGAGTCAGAACCAATAGTAGATAAACACACACACACACACACACACACACACACACACACACACACACACACACACACACACACGAGGATCTTTATTAGGAGACTTAACTGGAGATTGAGAAGTCCATGTCAGGCTATTTGCAAGCTGAAAACAATTGGGTGCCAGTAGCACAGCTCAATCTAAATACGATGATAAAAGGAAAGTAGCTCAGAGCAGTCTGAGCTGTATGAAATATGCAAAATTTATCAGGCAAAGAGACATGAATACGGGACTTCAGTCATGATCCATAAACTTATGCCTGGAGAAAATTGTTTAAAGACATTTTTGTTCCTGACCAACTTCCTCAGTCATTAACTTCACATTTCTTAATTTGTAATGATAAGAATAATGTATAGACAATCAATAGCTTAACATAAAGTCTTGAAGAACAAGTTCAAAATTGCCTTCCTTTTTTCTTTAAAAATCCACTTGTAACTGCTGTGAACTGGAATACATATTCACAGCAACCTGAGTTAATAATCCCAGGGGGCCATCCTCAAGATTTTAGTTTAAATAAACTCTACTCAATCATGTTTTCTGAATCTCATTATTTAAGGTTAATATTTTGGCTACCATAAAGAGACCCAAGGTGGGCCTCCAGTGATTTCCACCACTTCACAGACAATCAGAGCTTTGGTATCAGCACAGTAGACTTTCAATCATCAAACTCATCAAAGTCAGCAGGGATCTCTAATTTACTTTAAAGCCCTCCATTGATTTGCCTCCTTCTGAAGTTGGAACTTCGGACTTTGAGCCATATGCATTCCTAACTTCATATGTTTATAATTGAAGCTCTATTGTAAGGTACAAGTTTCATATGTTGTTCTTGAGATTATACTGATCACAGATTTGTGATTTTCACTTTTCTCTGAGGTTAAGGTTTTGTTTTGAATGGGTCATTAGAGTTTTTAAACTTTCTCCACCTGAAATTTGGTCAAAAAAGAAAAAAAAATATTAGATCCTGAAGTTTGGTTCAATTCACAAGTCTAAAACTTTCTTCTTGAGTGATCAAAATAATAAAAGACTCTATGAGGTTCATGAGATTTTTTTGTCATTCAGAAACGAAAATCTCCGGTTAATTGGCTTGAAGAAAAAAATAAGCTCTTAAATATGTTAACAGAAAAATAGAAACTAATTTAAATGCACTTTGGTTCACATGACTTGCATAAATCTTTAGTAGATAAGACTATTTTAACATTTCTAGTTTAATGAAAACAATTGTGCCTTCTGATCAACACAATACCTGTGTATTTTACTTCAGAGATCTTACCTAAGGGTGACTTTATCATTTACAGGCTATATAAATGATTGGCAAACAGGTAACTTGAGATGATGCTGTCAATGAAAACAGTCACACTCAGTAAAAAAGATAAAACTAATTATTTTGAGCCAAATATGAGTAACCAATGGCCCATGACACAGCCCTCAAAAATACTAAAATTATGTGCCCAAGATGATCAGCCTACAACTTGGCTCTGAGAATCCTGATAATCTGAGGCAGGTGCCATTTAATTTAGAAAGTTTATTTGCCAAGGTTGAGGATGCACACCCGTGACACAGCCTCAGGAAGTCCTGACAACATATGACCAAAGTTGTCATAGTACAGTTTAATTTTAAACATTCTAGGGAGACATGAGACATCACTCAACATACACAAGATAAACATTTGGTTCAGTCTGGAACGATGGGACAACTTGAAGCAAAGGCAAAAAGACACAAAGTGAGAAGGTGGCTTCCAGGTCACAGGTAGATAAGAGACAAATTGTTGTATTCTTTTCAGTTTCTTATTAGCCTCTAAAAAGAAGGTAATCATATAAGCATTTATCTAAGTGAGCAGAGACATGATGGAATAGAATGGGAGCTGGTTTGGCCCTAAGCAGTTCCCATCTTGAGTTTTCCCTTTCACTTAGTGATTTTGAGGCCCCAAGATCTATTTGCCTTTCACATTTCCCCCCTTTTCTTCTTTAAAATCTTTTGGAGAAAGCATTTTAGAAGAAAATGTGTCTCTTTTCTTAGGTTATATCTGCTCTCTCATGACTAGAGTGCTTTATTTCTGGATGGATAGTTTCAAAGTTATTAGGAAAGCTCATTTTTGGCAGGTTGGGAAGTCTCATGTCCTACGCAGAGAAAATAGGGGGAATAAAGGAGAAAAGCAACAACAACAACAACAACAACAACAAAACAAAATGAAAGAAGAATCCTTGAAAATTGATATAGGCTATATTGCTCTGAAGTCCATACATCAGTACTCAGGGATGAGAATAGCTTATGTATGTAAATAAGTTGCTGCTATTTTCTTCTGAAAAGTAACTTGTCCAGCTTTAGTTTGCAGGGGTTTACAAAGGCACAGCTTAATTTTCAGTGATTTCAAATTAAGAAAATGGAGGAAAAACAGAATAGAAGAAAAAATATATATATTAGAGACATAGCCAAGAAAAAATTAGAAGTCAGCCTAAACTGTAGAAAATAATAAAAAATAAAAAATAAATTAGGCAAAACTAGAAGCTAAAAACAGATGTACTACAGATTTTGAAGCATAATTTTTTTCTCTCCAGTTTCCCATTTTTACTAAATACAAATAATGATAGGACTGGTTTACTTTATTATTATTGGCCAGATTATTTGTATAAGGTGCAGCAAGAATATTTTTCACATAGGCTTTTAAAAAATGGCTTTGATGGAACTTTGCTTTATAAAAGGAATCTCAAATAAGACTTTCTTAAAGTAAAGCCCAGCCATGGATCTGTACCATCAAAAAGCTATGATTTGGGTAAATTTTCTCTACTCTTGAGATTCCAAGATAAACCTGGGGCTTCTGGGCCTGTTAGAAAGTGACATTCTTTACTTACCATAGGTCGGAAACACTGTACGGGGACTGTATAGAGAAACTATGAAGTATGTTATTCCAAAGGCTTCATTGGTTCCAAAAGTAATGTTTGGTTCCTTAAAGGAAAGCAAACCATTTCCTCACAAATAATTTCCAAATTCTTGATAAATCAGGTGGCGAGAAACAAATACTTTCCAAATTTTGTTTATAGGAGTTTAATAAATTTTTAGCAGCTGTCAATAGCTTTAAAGAAAAGTTTCAGGACTCTGAAAAGCAAAACAAAGGATCAGCAATGTTTTAAACAAGAAGATAAAAAATATTAGTTCAATCTATGCAGTTAATTCCTCTTCTGCTTGATATTCATGAAAGTTTTAACTCTTCCTGAGTCCTAAAAGTTTTTCCTCTATTCTGATGTCACAATCTCCAAAATCATCAGAAACTTGATTCAAGAGGACCTGTTAGAGTTTTATAGCTGATTATATAACCACATTTTAAAGATAACCAAAATAAGGCAAGAATTGTTCATGAATGACAAAATATTTTAGGGCAGCCGTAGTCAAAGACACAATTTACAAGAATTTTTTTTTTACCCGTATGGCACACAATAATTTAAACAAAACAGTTATGATTATGACTGATCATGTACACTAAGTCATAATATAATTAGAGGAGTGATTTTGGAACACATACCAGTATCATATATATACAAATACAGCCCAAACAATACCAAACACCATTTCATATTTGACGATGATTCCTGTATAATTATTATATCAAATAAGCCAAATTATGTTATTTTTGGATATCAGGGAACTTAATATCTTAAAGGATTAATTAGGCAAAAAATAGACATAATTTATGATTTGATTTTGGAAGTTTGTAGAATAACAAAGGTTTAAAACACTTGTCATTTATTTAACCAAAGTGATAACTCAAGGAATTTTAAAAAAGCAAAAACCTTCTTTCTTTGAGAGAGAATATTTTATTTTCCATACAAGAAACCCCAATAAAAATAGTATGAAGCCAATTATTTGTGTTTTTCAAAATTTTGTAAACAGTCTATAAAATTTGACTCTTAGTCTTAATATGTAACTTCCATAAGCCTTTTATAACCTTCATAACCCTTATTAAGGAATTGGTTAATACTTCAAGAAAACCTTGCTAATCTAACACGGAGGGTTATATGCTGGTCTTGCATCAGTATGCCTTTGACATTAGTTAGTAATTAATAAAGAAACTGAACTTATTTTATAAGTTTTATTTTTACTGTACTTTAGGTTCTGGGGTACATGTACAGATCATGAAGGATTGTTGCATAGGTACACATATGGTAATGTGGTTTGCTGCCTCCATCCCTCCATCACCAACACCTAGCATTTCTCCCTATTTTATCCCTCCCAAACCCTCTTCATCCCCCCGTCGTCCCTCCCTTAACCTCCCCAACAGACCATAGTGTGTGATGTTCCCCTCCCTGTGTCCATGTGTTCTCATTGTTCAACACCCACCTATGAGTGAGAACATACAGTGTTTGGTTTTCTGTTTTTGTGTCAGTTTGCTGAGAATTATGGTTTCCAGATTCATCCACGTCCCTACAAAGGAAATAAACACATCATTTTTTATGGCTGCATAGTATTCCATGGTGTATATGTGCCACATTTTCCTTGTCTGGTCTATCATCAATGGGCATTTGGGTTGGTTCCAGGTCTTTGCTATTGTAAGCAGTGTGGCTAGGAACATACGTGTGCATGTGTCTTTACAATAGAATGATTTATAATCTTTTGGGTATATATCCAGTAATGGGATTGCTGGGTCAAATGGAAATTATATTTCTAAGTCATTGAGGAAGCACCACACTGTCTTCTGCAACAGTTGAACTAGTTTACATTCCGACCAACAGTACAAGAGTGTTCCTATTTCTCCACATCCTCTCCAGCATCTGTTGTATCCAAATTTTTTAATGATTGACATTCTAACTGGCATGAGGTGGTATCTCAATGTGGTTTTGATTTACATTTCTCTAATGACCAGTGATGACAATCATTTTTTCATGCTTGTTGGCCTCATATATGTCTTCTTTTGAAAAATGTCTGTTCCTATCCTTTGACCACTTTTGAATGGGTTTGTTTTTTTCTTGTAAATCTCTTTTAGTTCTTTACAGATTCTGGATATCAGTCCTTTGTCAGATGGGTAGATTGAAAAAATTTTTTCACATTCTGTTGGTTGCTGTTCAATCTAATGATTGTTTCTTTTGCTGTACAGAAGATCTGGAGTTTAATTAGGTGCCATTTTTCTATTTTGGCTTTTGTTGCCAAAGCTTTTGGTTTTTTAGTCATGTAGTCCTTGCCTATGCCTATGTCCCGAATGGTTTTGCCTAGGTTTTCTTCTAAGATTTTTATGGTGTTAGGTCTTATATTTAAGTCTTTAATCCATTTGGAGTTAATTTTAGTGTAAGGTGTCAGGAAGGGGTCCAGTTTCTGCTTTCTGCACTCTGCTAGTCAGTTTTCCCAACACCATTAATTAAAGAGGGAATTCTTTCCCCATTGCTTGCTTTTGTCAGGTTTGTCAAAGATCAGATGGTTGTAGATGTGTGACATTGCCTCTAGGGCCTCTGTTCTCTTCCATTGGTCTATATGTCTGTTTTGGTACCAGTACCATGTTGTTTTGATTACTGTAACCTTGTAGTATAGTTTGAAATCAGACAGCCTGATGCCTCCGGCTTTGTTCTTTTTGCTTAGGATTGTCTTGGCTATGCAGGCTCTCTTTTGGTTCCATATGAAGTTTAAGGTGATTTTCTACAGTTCTGTGAAGAAGGCCATTGGTAGCTTGATGGCAATAGCATTGAATCTATAAATTATTTTGGGCAGTATGGCCATTTTCATGATATTGATTCTTCCTAACCATGAGCATGGAATATTTCTCCATCTGTTTGTGCCCTCTCTTATTTCCTTCAGCAGGGGTTTGTATTTTTCCTTGAAGAGGTTTTACCATCCTTTGTTAGTTGTATTCCTAGGTATTTTATTCTCTCTGTAGCACTTGCGAATGGGAGTTCACTTTTGATTTGGCTCTCTGTCTGTTATTGGTGTATCAAAATGCTTGTGATTTCCGCACATTGATTTTGTATCCTGAGAATTTGATGAAGTTGTTTATCAGTTTAAGGAGATTTGGGGCTGAGATGATAGGGTCTTCTAAATATACACTTGTGTCATCTGTAAATAGAGACAATTTGACTTCTTGTTTTCATAATTGAATACCCTTTATTTTTTTTTCTTGCCTAATTGCTCTTGCTGCACTTCCAATACTATATTGAATAGGAGTGGTGAGAGAGGGCATCCTTGTCTAGTGCTGGATTTCAAAGGGAACGCTTCCAGTTTTTGCCCATTTAGTATGATATTGGCAGTAGGTGTGTCGTAAATAGCTTTTATTATTTTGAGATATGTTTTTTCAATACCTAGTTTATTGAGAGTTTTTAGCATAAATGCTGTTGAATTTTGTCAAAGGCCTTCTCTGTGTCTATTGAGATAATCATGTGGTTTTCGTCTTTCGTTTTGTTTATGTGGTGGATTAAGTTTATAGACTTGCATATGTTGAACCAGCCTGGAAAGAAGCCTACTTGATCGTGATGGATAAGCTTTTTGATGTGCTGTTGCAATCAGTTTACCAGTATTTTAGTGAAGATTTTTGCATGTATGTTTATCAGGGATATTGGCCTGAAGTTTTCTTTTCTTGTTGAGTCTCTGCTGGGTTTTGCTATCAGGATGATGTTGGTCTCATAAAATGATTTGGAGAGGATTCCCTCTTTTTGGATTGTTTGGAATAGTTTTAGAAGGAATAGTACCAGCTCCTCTTTGCATGTCTGGTAGAATTCGGCTGTGAACCCATCTGGACCTGGGCTTTTTTTGCTTGGTAGGCTATTAATTGCTACCTCAAATTCAGCCCTTGTTATTGGTCTTTCAAGACTTCAACTTCTTCCTGTTTTAGGCTTGGGAGGGTGCAAGTGTCCAGGAGTTTATCCATGTCTTCCAGGTTTAGTATTTTATGTGCATATAGTTGTTTATAGCAACCTCTGATGGTAGTTTGCATTTCTGTAGAATCGGTGGTGGTATTCCCTTTATTGTTTTTTATTGCATCTATTTGATTATTCTCTCTTTTATTAATCTGGCTAGTGGTTTATTTTGTTGATCTTTTCAAAAAGCCAGCTCCTGGATTTATTGCTTTTTGAAGGTTTTTCTGTGTCTCTATCTCCTTCAGTTCTGCTCTGATCTTAGTTATTTCTTGTCTTCTGCTAGCTTTTGAGGTTTTTTTTATCTTGCTCCTCTAGCTCTTTCAACTTGGATGATGGGGTGTCGATTTTAGATCTTTCCTTGTTTCTCATGTGGGCATGTGTTGCTATAAATTTTCCTGTAGACACTGCTTTAAATATGTCCCAGAGATTCTGGTACATTGTGTCTTTGTTCTTGTTGGTTTTGAAGACCATCTTTGTTTCTGACTTCATTTCATTGTTTATCCAGTTAACATTGAAGAACCAGTTGTCAATTTTCATGAAGTTGTGTGGTTCTGAGTTAATTTCTTAATTCTGAGTTCTAATTTGATTGTACTGTGGTCTGAGAGACTGTTATGATTTCCATTCTTTTGCATTTGCTGAGGAGTGATTTACTTCCAATTATGTGGTCAATTTTAGAGCAGGGGTGATGTGGTGCTGAGAAGAATGTATATTCTGTGGATTTGGGGTGGAAAGTTCTGTAGATGTCTATTAGGTTTGCTTGGTCCAGGTCTGAGTTCAAGTCCTGGATATCCTTGTTAATTTTCTGTCTCACTGATCTGTCTAATATTGACAGTGGAGTGTTAATGTCTCCGACGATTATTGTGTGGAAGGCTAAGTCTCTTTGAAGGCCATTAAGAATGTGCTTTATGTATCTGGGTGTTCCTATGTTGGGTGCATATATATTTAGGATCGTTAGCTCTTCTTGTTGCATTGATCCTTTTACCATTATGTAATGCCCTTTTTTGTCTTTTTTGATCTTTGTTGGTTTCAAGTCTATTATATCAGAGACTAGGATAGCAACTCCTGCTTTTTTTTTTTTTTTTTTTTTTTTTGCTCTCCATTTGCTTGGTAGATCTTCCTCCATCCCTTTATTTTGAGCCTATGTGTATCCTTGCATGTGTGATGGGTTTCCTGGATACAGCACACCAATGGGTTTTGACTTTTTATCCAATTTGTCAGTCTGTGTCTTTTGATTGGGGCATTTAGCCCATTTACATTTAAAGTTCATATTGTTATGTGTGAATTTGATCCTGCCATTTTGATGGTAGCTGGTTGTTTTGCCCATTAGATGATGCAGTTTCATCATTGTGTCATTGCTCTTTACCATTTGATATGTTTTTGGAGTGGCTGGTACTGCTTTTTCCTTTCTACATTTAGTGCTTCTTTCAGGAGCTCTTGTAAAGCAGACCTGGTGTTGAAGAAATCTCTGGGCAATTTCTTGTTCATAAAGGATTTTATTTCTCCTTCACCTATGAAGCTTAGTTTGGCTGGATATGAAATTCCAGGTTGAAAGTTCTTTTCTTTAAGGATGTTGAATATTGACCCCAACTCTCTTCTGGCTTGTAGGGCTTCTGCTGAGAGATCTGCTGTGAGTCTGATGGGCTTCCCTTTGTGGGTAACCCAACCTTTCTCTCTGACTTCCCTTAGCATTATTTCCTTCATTTCAACCCTGGTCTATCTGACAATTATGTGCCTTGGAGTTGCTCTTCTTGAGGAATATCTTTGTGGTGTTCTCTGTATTTCCTGGACTTGAATGTTGGCCTGCCTTGCTAGGTTGGGGAAGTTCTCCTGGATAATATCCTGAAAAATGTTTTCCAGCTTGGATTCATTCTCTCAGTCACATTCAGGTACACCTATCAAATGTAGATTAGGTCTTTTCACATAATTGCATATTTCTTGGAGGCTTTGCTCATTTCTTTATTCTTTTTTCTCTAATCCTGCATTCTCATTTTATTTCATTGAGTTGATCCTCAATCTCTGATATCCTTTCTTCTGCTGGATTGATTCGACTATTGAAACTTCTGTATGCTTTGTGAAGTTCTCGTGTTGTGTTTTCAGCTCCATCAATTCATTTATATTCCTCTCTAACCTGTTTATTCTTATTAGCATTTCATCGAACCTTTTTTCAAGGTTCTTAGTTTCTTCGCACTGGGTTAGAACATGATCTCTTAGCTCAGAGAAGTTTGTTATTGCCCACCTTCTGAAGCCTGTTTCTGTTAATTCATCACACTCATTCTCCATCCAAAATTGGTCCCTTGCTGGTGAGGAGCTGTGATCCCTTGAAGGAGGAGAGGCATTCTGGTTTTGGGTATTTTCATCCCTTTTTGCTGGTTTCTTCCCATCTTTGTGGATTTATCTACCTGTGGTCTTTGTGGTTGGTGATTTTCAGATGGGGCATCTGAGTGGATGTCCTTTTTGTTGCTGATGAAGTTATTTCTTTCTGTTTCTTAGTTTTCCTTCTAACAGGCCCCCAGATGTGGGACTGCTGGAGGTCCACTCCAGACCATGCTTGCCTGAGGATCACCTGCAGTGGCTGCAGATCAATATGGGTTGCTGCCAGTTTCTTCTTCTATTATCTTTGTCCCAGAAGGATAACTGCCAGATGTCAGCCTGAGCTCTCCTTTATGAGGTGTCTCTTTGGTTATACGGGGGTCGGGAAGCTGCTTGAGGAGACAGTCTGTCTCTTATAGGAGCTCAAGTGCTGAGCTGTGAGCTCCATTGTTCTGTTCAGAGCTGCTGGGCATGTACGTTTAAGTCTGCTGCAGTGGAACTCATAACTGCCTTTTTTTCCCAGGTGCTCTCTCCTGGGAAGGTGGGGCTTTATTTATAAGTTCCTGTCATTCTGCTGCCTTTTTTCAGAGATGTCCCACCCAGTGAGGAAGTAGCCTAGTTGCAGTCTGCCAGCAGAGGCATTGCTGAGCTGCCGCGGGCTCTGCCCAGCTGCTGTGTGAACTTCCTTGCAATTTTGTTTATAGGGATATAGTTAGAACTGCCTCTGTAATGGCAGTCTGCCTCAGTAATGGCAGACTGTCTCTGTAACGGCAACTGCCTCAGTAATAGTAGACTGCCTCGGTAATGGTGGACTGCTTCAGTAATGGTGGACAGCCTCAGTATTGGTGGACTGCCTCAGTAATGGCGAATGCCCTTACCCCCACAGAGCTGGACCTTCCCGGGTCCAGCTGTGTTTGTTTTGAAACTCTCAATCCAGAGTGTTTCCGATTGCTGGTCTTTGTGGGGATGGGATCAGCCAAGCCAGATCACCTGGCTCCCTGTTTCAGCCCCCTTTTTTCCAGTTGAACAGGCGACTCTGTCTTCCAGGCATTCCAGTCACCAGTTGAAGTGGCACCCACATTTGTGTGAGTTTTTGTGCAGAGACCTGCTGCGCTGGTTGAAACAGCCACACTGGAGACTTAGGGGGCTTTTCTGCTCGGGAATCTCCTGGTCTGTGGGCAGTAAAAATTCTTTTGGAAATGTGGTGATCACTCGCCCTCTGCCTTTTTGGGGGGAACTGCAATCCAGAGCTGTTCCTACTTGGCCATCTTGGATCAAAATCATTTGCTTCTTAGGTTCTTAAATGGAAATTTGGATTATTAGGGGTTTATATAGCAGTTAAAATAGATAATTAAAACTATTAGATATAATAGAAACAATACTATATACAGAGTAAATAAAGATGTATTTTTTATTTAAAAAGCTAAAAAGGTAATTTTTTTGTTTTACATTAGAGAAAATATTTGTATAGTTAAACTAACAAAGAAAATATGTTTTTTTAAAGTAAATTGCCAATATAAATATATACATAGGAATATATATATACTTATATTGGCAATTTACTTTAGAAAAAACATATATATACATATATATACATGTATTTATGTACATATGACATATATATACATGTATGTTTTGTCATATATATGTATATATGACATATATACATAGAAACTTATAAATAATTTCCTTCTAATTTTAGTGAACTTCATCACAAGTATTTTTCCTCATTAATCTATAAATCTTCTACAACTTGCTTAAAATTTTAGTTTTGTCATATATATGTATATATGTATATATATCATATGTATTTTGCCATATATATATATATTTTGTCATATATCTATGTATATATGGCAAAACTAAATTTTAACCAAGTTGTAGAAGGTTTATAGAAGATTAATCTAATGAGGAAAAATACATGTGATGAAGTTCACTAAAATTAGAAGGGAATTATTTATAAGTTTCTGTGAATATTGAGCTATAATATCAAAATACTCTAATGCAAATCCAGAGTCTTGGTCCCTGTGTCAGAACAACAGGTTTTTTTAGAGCATTGATCTGCTTTTAAGTTTAATAATTTTAAGAGGTTGTTAAAGGCTTATGAAAATTTTAACTTGTGTGATCGAAGTTGACATAGTTTAGATGGATTTCTTTATAAGGTTCTATTAAAATTAGCTTCCATATTGATAAGACACTAATATAAAAGTAAATTTTGATTTTCTCATTTGCATAAGAATTAATGTAGTATTAATAAAACATAAAAGATTTGTTTAACTTTTGAGTAAATGACAGAAGAGGCAGGGAAGAGTTTGCATCATACTGTCTTTATTAGAATTCTCAATTGGAAACAGTCTCTTCTCTATCAATGAATAAGTTTTTACTTTATGAAATCTTTACATAATAATGTTTGCAAAATAAATTAATTATATGCAATGATCTGTGGTCCTATTTTAATCATGTATTTTAGATCTTTCTTATTTTAACATTATTTTAAATATTTAATATTTGACATACTACCAAAAATTAAATTTCAATTTCTAAAATTTAGTCCTCTTGACCCAAACTAACTTGAACATAACAAGAACCCCTCGATGAACAAGAGCGATATAGTACACTTATTCAGCATGTTAAAATCATCTGTAAAGCCTTGTCAATTAAGAAATGATGGTTGGCCGGACATAGTGGCTCCCGCTTGTGATCCCAACACTTTGGGAGGCTGAGGTGGGTGGACCATGAGATCAGGAGATTGACACCATCCTGGCTAACATGATGAAACTTAGTCTCTACTAAAAATACAAAAAGTAGCCTGGCATGGTGGTGTGCGCCTGTAGTCTCAGCCACTCAGGAGGCTGAGGCAGGAGAATTGCTTGAACGCAGGAGGCAGAAGTTGCAATGAGCCGAGATTGCACCACTGCACTCTGGCCTGGGAGACAGAGCAAAACTCTGTCTCAAACAAACGAACAAAAAATAGTGTTCAACTTTCTTTGAGTTAATTTACATAAATGTGTTTTCAACATGTGATCCAAAATTGTAGGAAATTCCTAAATTTCTGATATGTCTTGATATATGTCATCAGTCATAATTATCATTATTATAGTAAATTGTTGTATGGCACAGAAATAACCAAATTTAGTCTTAAATTGTGTCTTTAACAACGGCTATTTTAAGCCTTTTTGTCATCCACAGATAATTATGGTTTTTCTTTAATTCCTCTCAAAATGCAGTTTATAATCGCTTTCAGTCCAAAATTTTCTTTTTCTTTGAGAAAATTTGTGAAAGGGAATCTGTCAATTATTCATGAATATAGGTTTCTGATAACTTACATGGAACTAAACTGATAGAAGACTGTGATGCTTTTTATAACATTTTGTGTAAAATGTTGCTGATTCTTTTTATATTTTGTTTTCTAGAGTCAAGCAAACTTTTTTCTTTTGAAATATGTATAGCTTACAGCAATTGAGTGAAGTATATTTTGTGAGAAAAATGGAAACATTTACCTTTCTCTCTACCTGATTTTTCCAAAATTTGGAAACTATTCATAAATATTCTTGTATTATGCCAATCTAGTTATCTAAATTTGTTCAACGAAATCTGAGTATTTTTGTAATAAAACACAAATGAAAACACTGATTATTTTATCAACGCTTTAACTAGAATGGCTTATTTTCCCATGCTAATGAACAGACTGCTTCGAGAAAATGAGACTGACTTTAATTCAAGAAATTTTCTCTGACCTCTTTTTAGGGTTTAGGATAGCTGTAGTGCAGCCACTGAGGCTAGATGGTCACTTCAGCTGACTTCAATCACTTGGATCCACTGTGCTCCACCCCTCAGGCAAGGGGAAGTGGAGCTGAGTTGTTGTGGGAGCCCAGGCAATTGTTTCTGGGCACTGAGAGAAGCAAAACTCCATGCAGGACCTGCGGTAGTGTCTGAAGGGTGTACCTGCAAGCCCCAAAGTCCCAGAAGGAGTGTTAAGTAAGCACTTTTTTAGCTTTGCCATCTGTGGCTACCTTAAGTGTTTGACAGCTTGGTAAACCCTCGGTTTTTTCACAAGGACAGAGAGTCAGTGTGACAGCCTTCTGTATCCCGAGCTCTTGTCTGGTGTCCAGAGAAAATCAAATCATATGAACAAATTGAAGGGAATTTTACTGCCAATGGAAGTGACTCTCAGTGGGAAGGAAAGCTGGAAAGAAGATTGAGTGGGAATGTATTCTTCCCCTGACGTCTGGTCATCTCTTCCAGACTCTTTTTCAAAGTCCTGCCATCAAGCGGTCCCTCTGATGTTAAGCTGCTTCTCTGTGTTGCCCAACTCATTCTCCTCTCAATGTTTGGCCACTTCTCTCTCCTGGCCTGATCCTGGGAGTTTTTACGGGTACAGTATGGGGGACAGGGAAGGCAGTGGGTGGTTTTGGAAAAGGCAATGTTCAAGTGGAAAAACAGGAATGCATTTTCTCACATTAGACTGTTGTTCTAGGCTTAAGACTGGGGACTTTTCTGCCTAGAAATTATCTGCCTCCTGTCTCTATCAACTTGACTTTATAGAACCAATAAAAAACCCTTTGAAAAAACTGGCCTGTTACCATATCTACATTGTTTCTGTATAAGTTTCCTAATCTTGCAGTAAGTGAAAAATATCACTTCCTTACAATCCCAGGACACTCAAGGTAATTTGGGATCTTGAGCAGAGATAAACTCATTCAAATTATACAGGCATTCCAGGCACAGTCTCAAGGTAAATTCTTGACTTGGCTTCATAGCCTTTAGAGACTTTTAAACGTCTAATCTGAGATTCTTTATGAAAAAAAGTTTCATATAAGTTTTCATAAAACTTATATAACCATTCAGCATTCTTTTTGCACTTTATGCAAATAATCAGGCCATGTATAATACTAAATCTTATTTTGCAAGTAAATTGGTCCTACTAAGATTCGACTTTGGTAAAAATGGGGAACTGGAAAGAGAAGCACTATGTTTCAGAAGAAAACTATAGCACACCTTTAATAGTAGGTTGGTGCAAAAATCATTCAGTTTTTGCTATTAAAGTTAATGGAAAACCTGCAATTACTTTTGCACCAACCTGTTAGATTCCAGTTCTGACCATTGCTTTTGAGATTTTATTACTTTCATACAATTTTAACTAAATTCTGAATTACTTACTGGCTATATTGTGGCTCTGAAGAAGAACCAGGTTTTAACTATCACACATTGAGAAAAGATGTCCATTCATTCTAGTGAATTACATGACAATCCTTTCTGGAAAGAATATAGCATGCACACTCAAAAATCATGCCTTAGGTATTCCTTACTCCAGCCAAATTGATGTCTGAAATTAACTATCACAGTTGCTTTCAGAAGATTTACTCAGGCTCAATCTAGATCAATTAAATTAGAATCCCTGAAGCCTAGTTCCTGGGCATTAATATTTTTATTAAATCCCTTGGAGTAAGTCTCATGTACACCCAAAACTGAAAATCACTACATCTAAGTAAGTCTGCAAATTTATCAAAATTGTTTATTTTCCTAGGTCCCCAGTGTTCTCCTTCTCTAGGTCCTTCTGGTTACCTGGTAAACAACCAGATACATTAATTTTGGAATAAACAATCTAAAAATGAAACTCAAATGGTAAAAATTATAGCACTGTGAGATCAGGGTATGAAACTTACTGATACACCCTAAAGCACTACACATTAGACTTTCGTAGCTCAGTTACTTTTCTGGTGCTTCTTAATCTTGTCATCCAGAGGAGTGAATATCTTTTCTGTCTATGTTTAAGTCCCCAGGCCATAAGGAAAATAACTGGTAAGTCCCATTGTTCTTCTCTAATACAAAGGAGGTATCCTCTGTTCCGGAGTTGTTCTGTCTAAGGCAGTTGCAAACATTTTTTAATAGACTTTATTTTTGACCAGCTATGTGTTCAGAGTAAAACTGAGTAAAAAATACAGAGATTTTCTATTAAATTTATAGAAAATAAATTATAAAATTTATAGAAAATCTCTGCATTTTCTTGCACCCTCATATGCATAGCTTCCCTCCATTATCAACATCCTCCATCACAGTGGTACACTTGTTACAACTGATATACCTACACTGACACATCATTATCACCCAAAGTTTATATTTTACATTAAGGTGTCGTACATTCTACAAGACTTGACAAGTATATAACAACATGTATCCATCTTTCTAGTATCATAGAAAGTGTCTTCAATTTCCTAAAAATTTTCTTCTTTGCCTGTTTCTCCCTCTCTCCCTGAAATCCTGGCACTGCCCCATTAGTTTTGTGTCTCCAGAATGTCATACAGTTGAAATCATACTTCCTTTTGGACTTTTCAGATGATTTTTGTTGTCGTTGTTTTTTTGAGACAGAGTCTGGCTTTGTTGCCCAGGCTGGAGTGCAATAGAATGATCTTGGCTCACTGCAATCTCCGCCTCCCGGGCTCAAACAATTCTTCTGCCTCAGCCTCCAAAGTATCTGGGATTACAGGCGCCTGACACCACGCTCAGCTAACTTTTGTATTTTTAATACAGATGGGGTTTCACCATGTTGGTCAGACTGGTCTTGAACTCCTGACCTCAGGTGATCCACCCACCTCAGCCTCCCAAAATGCTGGGATTACAGGCATAAGCCACTGCACCTGGCCTTCAGATCATTTTCTTTTCCTTATTAGCATGTTTTCAAAGTTTTCTCCATTTTTTTTCATGTCTTGATCATTTCTTTTTAGTACTTAATAATATTTCATTGTCTGAATGTACCACAGCTTTTTTATTTGTTTAATTAATTAATTAATTAATTTTGAGTTGGAGTCCCATTCTGTTGCCCAAGCTGGAATGCAGTGATGCAATCTTAGTTCACTGCAACCGCCACCTACCAGGTTCAAGCAATTCTCCTGCCTCAGCCTCCTGAGTAGCTGAGATTACTGGCACCTGCCACTACACTCAGCTAATTTTTGCATTTGCATTTTTAATAGAAGTGGGTTTTTGCCATGTTTGCCAGGCTGGTCTCAAACTCCTGACCTCAAGTGATACACTCTCCTTGGCCTCTCAAAGTGCTGGGATTGCAGGCATGTGTCACTGTGCTCAGCGTATGCAGCCTATTTATTTATCCACCTACTGAGGGATGTCTTGGTTACTCCCAAATTTTGGCAATTATTAATCAATTTGTTACAAATAATTATATAAAGTTTTTGTTGTGTATGTTAGTTTTCAACTTATTTGGGTAAATACCAAAATGTGCAATTGCCAGACGGTATGTGCTAAATAGACTGAATGTTTGTGTCCCCCGACAATTTATATAATATATTAAATTCTAATTCCCAACGTGATGATATTTAAAAGTGGGGTCTGTGGGAGGTGATTAGGTCATGAGAGTGGAACCCTCAGAAATTGGATTAATATTATTATAAAAGAGCCCCCAGAGAAGAGTGTATGTTGGGTGAATGTGAGAAGAGATAGGCTAACGAGTACAAGCAGATAGATGGAAGAAATAAGTTCTAGTATTTGATGGCACACTAGGGTGACTATAGTTAACAACAGTACATTGTATGTTTCTAAGTAGCTAGAGGCAAAGGTTTGAAATACTCCCAACACAGAGATGATAGTTGTTCAAAATGATTGCTATCTTACAAACCCTGATTTAATCATTGCATATCCTATGAACATATTAAAATGTCACAGGTATCTCAAAAGTATGTACAAATATTATGCATCAATTTTAAAACTTTGAAAGACCCTTGAGAGATTGCTTGCCCTTTCTGCCATCTGAGAACACAGCAATAAGATGGGTCATCTATGAACCAGGAAGCAGATTCCTAAAAGACACAAAAATATGCTAGCACCTTAGTTTCCGAACTATGAGAAATAAATACTTGTCTATTAGCCACACAGTATGAAATTCTATTATATCATCCCAGAAAGCCTGAGTATGGTAAAAGTAGATGTAATTTTGTAAGAAACTGCCTGTCTTACAAAGTAGTTGTACCATTTTGTATTCCCAACAGCAATGAACAAGGATTTCTTTTGCTCAACATCCTCACCAAAACTTAGTCAGTGTCCCGGATTTTGCATATTTTAATAGGTGCATAGTGATAACTTATTGTTTTAATTTGCAGTTTAATAGTAATAAATGATGTTGAGTCTCTCTGCATGTGCTTATGTGCTGTCTGTATATCTTCCCTGGTGATGTATTTGTAGAGAGGTTTCACCCATTTTATAATAGGTTGTTAGTTTTCTTATTGCTGAGTTTCAAAGGATATTTATATATTTTAAATAACAATTTTCATCATATTCATTTTTCCAAATATTTTATCTTATTTTGTGGCTTACCTCTCATTTTCTTGTCATTGTCTTTTACAGAGGAGTTTTTAAGTGAGGTCCAGCTTTTGATGCTTTATCTGGAAAATTATTGCCAAACAAGCACATTAGATTTTTTTCCTTTCTCTTTCTTTCTTTCCTTCCTTCTTTTTCTTTTTTCTTTCTTTCTTTCTTCCTTTCTTTTCTTTTCTTTCTTTCTTTTTTCTTTCTTTCTTTCTTTCTTTCTTTCTTTCTTTCTTTCTTTCTTTCTTTCTTTCTTTCTCTTTCCTTCCTTTCCTTTCTTCTTTCTTTCTTTCTTCTTTCTTTTTCTTTCTTTCGAGTTTCACTCTATCAACCAGGCTGGAGTGCAGTGGCACAATCTTGGCTCACTGCAACCTCTACCTCCTGGGTTCAAGTGATTCTCCTGACTCAGCCTCCTGAGTAGCTGGGACTACAACTATTTTTAACCCTTAATAATCCTAATTTCCAGTTAAGAACCTAAGAAGCAAGTAATTTTGAACTATTCCATACCAGTATTTGTAGTTGTAAATCATTTCATAATTTTTAGTAGGGATGGAGCTTCATCATGTTGGCCAGGTTGGTCTCAAACTCCTGACCTCAAGTGACCTGCCCACCTCTGCCTTCCAAAGTGCTAGCATTACAGGCATGAACCAGTTTGTCCAGCCTAGGGTTTCTCCTATATTATCTACTAGAAACTTTATAGTTTTGTGTTTTACATTTAGTGCTATAATTTATTTTGAGTGAATTTTTGTGAAGGATGTAACATCTGAGTCTAGATTTTTTTTTTCACATGTGGAAGTCCAGTTGTTCCAGCATTATTAGTTGAAACATTTATCTTTGCTCTATTGTATTGCCTTTGCTTCTTTTTACTAAGACAACTGTTCATCAAAATAATTGTTTTTCCCAAGCTTTATTGAAGAATAATTGCCAAATGGAAATGTTATATAATTAGACATACATTAAGCTTTGATATATGTATATATTGTGAAATGATTACCTGAATCGAGAAAATTAGCATATGCATCACTGCACATGGTGATAAGAAAATTTAAGGTCTACTCTCTTAGCAAATTTCAACTATACAATACATTATTTTTAACAACAGTAAGCATACTACATGTTAGGTTACTAGAAGCTATTTATCAATAACAACCTGCAAGTTTGTACCCTTTAACCACTGTGTCCCTAATTCCCATTCATTACCCCAGCAAACAACATTGTAAATTCTGCTTCTTTCTATGATTTCATCTTTTTTAGATTCTACATATAGGTAAAAATCTTGCATTATTTGTCTTTCTATGCCTAGCTTTTTAAATTAGCATAATGTTCTTCAGTTTCATCCATCTTGTCCCAAAGGGGGGATTTCCTCCTGTTACTATTTTTTGCATACATTTCACTTCCTTTGGCTATAACTAAGGGTGAAATTGCTGAATCAGAGGGTAGTTATTTTACTAATTTTTGGAGACACTTTTATAGTGTTTTCCAGAATGGCTGTACCAATTCACATTCCCACAAACAATGTACAAGGGTTCCCATTTGTCCAAAGATTTATAAGTCAGATTTAATTAATCTAAAGAGCTTTTGTACAACAAGAGAAACTTTTAGCAGACTAAACTGACAACCTACAGAATTAGAGAAGATATTCACAAACTATGCATCTGACAAAGGTCTAATATGCAGAATCTAGAAGTAACTTAAACAATTAACAAGAAAAAAAGACCAATAACCCCATTAAAATATGGACAGAGGACATAAACAGACCCCCTTTAAAAAAAATAAAAAACCCCCTTTAAAAACATGAAAATGTGCTGGTTACACTAATCATCAGAGAAATGCAAACTACAGTGAGATACCATCTCACACTATTCAGGATGGCTTTTGTTATAAAGTTAAATAATAACAGATTTTAGGTGTGGTGAAAAGGTGTCACACACATGTATTGTTGGTGGTAACGTAAATTAGTCATGCCACTGTGGAGAGCAGTTTGGAGATTACTGAAAGAATAAAAATTTGAACTTCCATTTAATGCAGCAATCTCATTACTGGATATATTCCCAAAGGAAAATAAATTTTTCTTCCAAAAACACACATGAACCTGCATGTTCATCACAACAATTTTTGCAATAGCAAAAACATGGAATCAAGCCAGGTATCCATTAACAGTGGGCTGGCTAAAGAAAAGGAAATAAATATGCATCATAGAATACTATGTCACCATAAAAAAGAACAAAATTGCTTTCTTTGCAGCAACATGGATGCAACTGAAGGCCATTATATCAACCAAACTAATGCAGAAATAGAAAAGAAAATACCACATCTTCTTATAAGTGGGAGCTAAACATTGAGTAGATAGACATAATGATAGGAATGGTAGACACTGGGATATGGAGGGGGACAAGGGCTGAAAAACTACCTATTAGTTACTATGCTCACTCCCTGGGTGATGGATGCAGTCATACCTCAAACTTCATCATTGTGCTATATACCTTTATATTGCACATATACCCCCTGATTCTAAAATAAAAGTTGAAAAAACAAAATCCCTCTTTGCCCACATCTTCACCAATATTTATTGTTTTTTGTCTTTTTGATGATCGTCATTCTAAGAAGCATGAGATAGCATACGATTATCGTTTTAATTTACACTTCCTTGATAATTCGGGATGTTGAACATTTCTTCACATACCTACTGGCCATTTGTACTTCTTGTTTTGACAAATGTCTATTCAGTTTCTTGGCCTATTTTGTAATCATGATATTTGTTTTCTTGTTACTGAGATGGCTGAGATCCTTACATATTTTTATATTAACCTCTTAACATTTGTATGGTTTGACAACATATTATCCAATTCTGTAGGTTTTTTTGTTCACTCTGCTTATTGTTTTTTTTTCAATGCATAAGCTTTTTAGTTTGATACAATCTAATTTGTCTTTTTTAGCTTTTGATGTCTGTGTTTTTGGTGCCATATTCAAACAGAAATTGCCCAGTTCAATGTCAATAAGCTTTCTCCCTACACTTTCTTTTTGTAGCTTTAAGTCTTAGGTTTAAGTCTTTGATACGTTTAACTTTTGTAAATAGTGTAAAATAAGATTCCAATTTCATTTTTCTGTATGTGGATAGCCAGTTTGCCAAACACCATTTATTGAAGAGATGCTCTTTTCCCCTTGTGTGTTCTTGAAAACTTTGTCATATATCAGTTGTTGGTAATTGTGTCAATTTATTTTTTCACTCTTTGTTCAGTTCCATTGGTTTATACATTTGGTTTTATGCCGGTAGCATAGTGTTCTGATTATTATAGCTTTATAGTATATTTAGAAATCAAGTAGTGTGATCCTTCCAACATTGTTATTCCTCTTCAAGATTGCCCTAGCTGTTTTTGGTCTTTTGTGATTTTATACAAATTTTAGAGCTGTTTCACTGTATGTCAAAATTGTCATTACAATTTTGATAAGGATTGTATTAAACCTATAGATTCTGTTGTATAGCATAAAA